>CAMXCT020000222.1:63718-259328 GCA_947184155.2 Cladocopium goreaui | reverse complement strand
CACTTAAAATCATTTACAGAGAACGCAATGAGAATAAAGATACCAGGGACCAGGGATTTGATTTTCTAAGGGCTCCCACATGTGGAATCCCCAGGAATTCCATTTTCTTAAGGTCCTCTGGGTGGACAGGTATAGAAATAACCGCCTAATATGTGTCGAAACAAATGCCTGTTTCGTGGCCTCCCCCGCCCACTGATTTAATAGGGGAAATTCCACGGGGGATGGTTGGATTGAGGTTGTGAGGCTATGGCAATATCCAAGGTAGGGCTAAAATATGCCAAAATCGTCGGCTCCAGCTCGGTGGGCTGAAGCATTCAAATGCTCGAAAGGGGATTGTGAAAGATATTGAAAGATTGCCTCTCTAAAAAATCAGGGATCACTAAAGAATCAGGAACGTACTCCCAGAGATGCTCAAATTATGCTTCTGGATTCTGGGCACCTAAACTCTCCAGAAAATCAGCATCTTACGACTCAGAGGTCTCCAAAAGTTGTTGTATAGAAAAATGGGGGAACTTCGAAAGCATCATTTAAGCAAATGAGAGCTTTTCGAAGGACAAAAAAACCACCCTCCTTGAAATCCTAGAGGAAACTCATACCGGTATATTTTTCGGATATTTATACATTTATATGGAATAAATCTAATATTTATTATATAATAAATTTAATTTATTTATTGAATGTTTGAACCATTATTTTAAATTTATCTCTTTTTTTTGGAATATTCCATAGCTTTCAAAATTTCCGTTTCAAAAGAATCTTCAGGATCATCCTGGTTAGGCAGCGGTCTAAAACTCTTTCAATTTTGCGAGGATTTATGCGGATTATGCGGGATGAAGACTAAGATCGCACTATCATACCTATACAATACCCCATAATGCAATGTTTATATAGATATATATATATTATCTATATATTTTACATAGCCATGCTAATCTCAAAAAACCGACTATTTTCCAAATCACATTAGTGTAAATCAAGCATTGTCGCGAAGAAGCCGTTATGGGGAGATTCTGGTTACCATGATCTCATGTTACATCCATCGAGCTTCATCATTTTGCAGGTCCCCTTAGCAACCCCAGTTAGATGATGATGCCCACGCAGGAGATCGAGCTGTTTTGCGACTTGAAAGAAGGCTCTTTCTACAGGCATGATCTTTGATGTGTTTCCCAGGGCTCAAAATTTTGGGAAAAAAGAAACAAATCCCATGGTTTATCATCATCGTTCCGGAATGGACAAGTGACAAGTATTTGGGTCCCATTTTGAGAGAAACGCTTATTACCATGCAGGGAACATCTTTCAATGACAGCAATGAATTTCCCGGCCGCGACCTCCATAACCTACGGGATTTTCCAGCCACATTTGATTGTGGGATGGTAATACATGTTACCCTCTGGTAAACTAACATAGCTATTAAACATGGCCATTTATCTTTGATTTACCCATTAAAAATGGTGATTTTCCATAGTTATGTTAGTTTACCAGAGGGTAAGATCGTTCATCCACCACGACGCAAGGACAAGATCGTTGCTAGGGGCCCGATCAGAGTTTGTCGGGAGGTTTTGGGATATTTCGGGATGATTCCTGTTAAAACCATGATTCCAGGGCTCGGGAGAACAGGCTTCGGTCGTTATAATTTGCCCAGATGAATGCTTATTAGATCATTAATCATATCATATATATTCTATAACAATATATTATTAATGGTTATTATACAAATTTTTATGTATCTGATCTGCTATAAGACTGACTCATGGTTATTTTGTATTGGTTATATCATGTTATATCATGGTATCAATTCAAATCTGGCTGAGCTGACTTCCCAAAACCTCCACTTTTTAAGCCAGTTTGGGGCGTACCCTCTGGCAATTTAACGTAGCTATTGAAAATGGCCATTTATAGTGGATTTACCCATTGGAATTGGTGATTTTCCATAGTTATGTTAGTTTACCAGATGGTATCTGAAAATCGGGTATAACCCTTCAAAATAGCACTTTTCATGGGGAACATTCGTTTCTCAACCATCAAAATTGTGTTTCCCCCAAACAAATTCAGGCACCAAAACCATTTCTGGGTTTGTCTGAAAATATGATACACCTGAATCCTCTGGTTAATTATGTTAATTAGCATTTTCCCACGAAAAGTTCATATACCCAATTTTCAGACAGGTACAAATTCCACTATCACTGACTTGGCTAAAACACAATTTTATGATGGTTAAAGCCATCAATTTTGGTTGGGTAAATCCCATTACGATGCCTGATTTTAAAGGGGGTTGTTACAGCTATTGCCTCTTACCTATCAATTAGTACCTATACCAATTTTTACAGCCCATCATGATATATCCCATTACATCCCCATGCAATTGGTATAAAAGTCACCATTTTGGTTGGTTAATCCCATGAACATCACCCCCAAAAATTGATTGAAACATCCCAAACATCGTATATCCCAGTATAGTACTATATTCCATCATATGTATATGTATATATATATATGTATTTGTATATATATATATACACACATGTATCCCATTATATCCCCATGAAAGTCCCAGTGAGTTGAAACACATCCTCCACGCGGCGACCGCGGCCTGATGTACACAGAGCTCGCCTCTGGGCACACAGCCCAGGGCCGCTCCCACCTCGAGGAGGAGGCTACCAACAACGGGTGATTTCAAGAGCCTTGTGGTTTCACCACTATAAATGGTGATTTAATGGTGATTTAATGGTGATTCAATGGTTTCACAATGGGTTAACAATGGTGAATAATGGGATGATGTGGGGTATACCTTGATCTTTCTATTACTACGATGGCCAATCTTAGATACCCTGCAAAAAATGACAACTTTGCTGGTGAAGGTAGATAATCCCATTGATACCGACTAAAGTGACTAAAGGATTAGTTTCTACCCATCCAGTTGATTGACCTGGTGCCTTGGGAAGAAACACCCCAGCTGCTGATCAGTGGCACTGGGCGAATCTTGGAGCTCCAAAAATGTCTGCAGCTACCCAGCCATCTGAGAAAAATCACTCACCAGCCCCAACAAGTGGCCCGAAAGCAGCTATGCAACCAAGATTTTACTTCGAATGGTGGGGTTTTACCATCCGCAAAAAACTCTGGGATTCCAGACACCGCAGTCGCAAGGGAAAGTCCAGGGGATGTCTGTGAAATACTCCAGCCTCAGGACACACCAAGGCTGCACTTCATCGCGACTCTTGGATATCTTGGATGCCCAAGATATCCGAAAAAAAACGCAAAACAGATTTTTTCTTTTGTTCTATTGAGGTTTTCTTGATATAACATGATATAACCTCACTACGTTGCAGTACTATTCCATTGAGGTTTCCCCAGTGAATCAATCGATGCCATGACCAGCTGGTCGTTGGTCATCCCAGCTGAGAAATTCCGGGGATTTGCTCCTCAAAGGTGACCAAATTGATTTCCAGATACGAGAAGTGAAGTGAAGAGGTGGTGACTCAGATTGCCTATTCATACCTTGTGCCTATTCAACTAGGACTAGGACTTCTCCAGCTTATGTTTGAAAAAAAGGTACGGCGGATGGTCCTAGTACGCACTGAAATGGAGACAAGTTCCATGAATTTTCCAGCTGTGGCTGTTGTTTCAAGATGCTCGAAACTGAGGCACACTGAAATCGTGCGACAGCCAGGTAGCAATGCAGAGTTTTGTAGCGTTCCTACTGAACCCAAGGGTGCACATAGCATCTTGGGCAATTTGAAAACGCCAACCAAGTTCAGAACCCAAGGCGAACACAGTTTATCTATGAATTTCCGCAACGTGGGAATGCAGAGACCTGTGCAGTGCCCTTGGAAACACAACATGTCTGAACATTCTGCACTCCCATGAAATGGAAGACAAAATGTGGCTGCTATGGCTGCTATGGTCAGTAGATGTGATATGTGAGAATTCCTTGTGGGGTGCAAGGCAATATACATCAACATATACTATTCTCAACCATATACTGTGTCTATCTATATCTCCTTGCGATGTCCCTGGTAATTCGTCATGGAACTGGCATGTCAAAGTCAGCTTGCTCACCAAGCACGATCTCAACAGTTGTTTCAAGATGCTCGAAACTGAGGCACACTGAAATCGTGCGACAGCCAGGTAGCAATGCAGAGTTTTGTAGCGTTCCTACTGAACCCAAGGGTGCACATAGCATCTTGGGCAATTTGAAAACGCCAAGGAGTGCTCAGGTCTGGAAGCAGAATAAATGTCTAAAATTCCGTAGGAGGTAGTTGTCACACTAAGGTCCCAGACTTTTCGGCCCAGCCGTGATACACGGCACAACAATCCAAACCTGGAAGGCGAGACTGAAAGGATGTCTACACAGTTTGTTCATATCTTTTGTTGATCAATTTAACACTATACTGTAGTCTTCCTATATCGCATATTTGGGTATTTGGGAGCCTAAAAATGGGGTAGTGACAATTTTGACAGAGAAAATCATGATAAACGTTGATAAACCTTCATAAACCATTGGATAAGCATTTTTAATCCTTTTTAACGATACTCAAATGAATCAAGTTCGATGCGAAGAGACAGATAAGTCCAAATTAGATAGCCTATCTAGCTCTGCTAACTGTTGGGTGTCCCAAAATGAGTGCGACTTTACGACTTTGGGTAAACTGACCTGTCGATTTGGAGAGCCATTCTGGCTGACTTTGGAAAATGATCTGCGAAAAGGATCCGGCCTTCAACATCACGCCGAGATGCGAATTTTGGGACTGGGAATTCTCAGAACTCTTCACCAAAGCAGAAATTTTTGCCTTGCCGAAATCCCCCAAAAAAATGCCTTGAACTCCACAATTTCTTCTTCCTGGCGTCAAATTTGGCGAAAACTGCGACTTCAGTTGGCGCCTCAAGGAATCAGCATCCATCAAACGGTGAATCATTCCCCTTGTTGTAAAGTAGGTCCGCAATTTTAGCCAGATATTATATCAATATATCTCAATTATATCTCAATTTCCAGCCAACTTATCTCAGTTATCTCATATCACATCCTTCTTTTATGTCCTACAGATTTCGTTGACCAAAGCAATGTTGATTAAGGCTTACGGACCTAGCTTTGGGTTGGTCAAAAACTCATGTGTGTTGGTAAACAACTTTTGGTTGGGTATGTCATTTTGTTGTCAGTTCAAAATCCACTTTTGTTGTCCGAACCCCGATAACATAGTTTGTGGCTCAAACCTCGATGTTTTGTCAAAGCCTTTGTCAATTCACTCAGGACTTTTGCTCAATCCACATTTTCTCCTACATCAAATTCGTTCTCCAAAAAACACGACGTCCAAATCATCCCAAATCACATTTTTTTTGTGGCCTATCCAAGCTTTTTGTTGCAAAAAAAACCCACCATGTCTTGCTGAATGAACCCACCAATCATGGGTCATTAAACGTCCCAATTGAACATCACCCAACCATGAGGTGTATCATCTATAATGGCCATTAAAGGGTGGTGTCCAATATCCCAAAAATGGGACATTTACCAATCCCTGCCAATCATCCCTCCTGGATCTGGCGCTTGTCCCGGTCTTCGAGCCAACACCTCCAAGTTGAGTTCCACCCAGCGGCACGGGAACAAGCGCCGCGCCAAGCTGTCGCCGCCTCTTGGACCCAGGGACCAGGGTTCACCCAAGAAAGACGGAAATATATACGTGAAATATTGGTGCAGAATATGGTATATTCATACAAATAAAACATGGCACATGTAATTAACCTTGTTTATTCTCTAAAAATCATGGACTCCGGAGCCAAATATCAACAAAAACCGGATAGAACCACCAAGATCTCAACAAAAACCGCATCAAAGAAAGGGCAACGTATGAGGATTCAACGAAATATATCTAGCTATCTACATACCCTCTGGTAAACATACAAAAAACTATTGAGAATGGCCATAGAAATAGTGGATTTACCCATCAAAAATAGTGATTTGATTGTCCGTAGTTATGTAAACGTTTACCAGAGGGTATCTATCCATCTAATTCTATCTATGTCAATCATTGATCAAGTCTCCTGCCTTGCGTGTCCTCTTTGAGCCGGAGCCGGTCTCGTAGCACCAGCAGATCCACATCGGGCCCAACCTGGGGCTGATTTCCAGGCCCAGAAAATAATCAGAAATTCACAATATGTGGATCTGTACATAGTATTCTTGGTGTTCAGCCAATCAAACACCCAATTTTTGAGGTATTAGAGCAAATCGACCCATTATATCCATTCTATCCCCATATAAATCCCATTATATCCCCATATAAATCCCATTATATCCCCATATAAATCCCATATAATCCCATTATATCCCTATATAAATGGCTATAAACACCAAGCCATTTTCATGGTTTTTGGACTAATCCCACATCATCCCGCAACTGAACTATCCCAAACATCAGTCCCGTACCTCCAGGATCGCGGTCGAAACCACTGCGACCTGCTGGAAAATCAGCCATTTACCCTAACTCAATGGAGGTTTTAATGGGAACATATGGGAAAATATGAGAAAATATATAGGAAATTCCCAAAGATTAACATTTCAAGAAGAACATATGGGAAAATGATCCACAAATGAGGGATTTCCAATTGTCATATTTGATTATCGAAACGTAAGTATGGTCTTATTGGTTTATCATTTCAATGGGTGAAATCACAGTTAAACCAAACCCAATAAAATACGTATATGGATGACTGGTATTTTTACATCCCATATATTTAGAGATTTAACCAATATCCATTAGATGGTGGATGTGCCAATGGTTGAATGGCAAGAACCCATGGCGATCCCATCATATGAAAAACCACCAACCTTTGGATCCCAAATGGCAAATGAACACAGCTATGCAAAATGGATGAACATGCCCAGTCTGTAGATGATTTACCTTTAAACAATGGTGGTTTTCCATGGTTACCCTCTGGTAAACTAACAGGTTGCTATTGAAAATGGCCATTGAAATAGTGGATTTATCCATTAAAATAGTGGAAATTTCCATAGTTATGTAAACGTTTACAAGAGGGTATGTGAAAAATCCCCATCTTTGGACAAATCCCAGGGTACAACAATCGTTTTTTTGGTTGGTCAACTAACCCCGGCCTCATCCTTGAGCTGGGCTGTAGACAACTGTTGGTACTCTACCTCGTCCAACGTGCCACCCGTTGATGCATGAGCCAGACATATTATACATTATGTGTAACCTGTATATGCATATGTATATAATATGTAACGTAATTCTAGATATAAATCTACAACACGGTATATGTAGTCGAGTAAACACATACCGTAATAAAGGTCTATATCAAGTACAGACTGAATCGTATTTACATATAATGACAAAGGTATATGTATGTATATATATATATATGACATTTAAAATCAATATAACATGGACCCCACATACTCCCAACATGAGCCCTACAAAGGCCCAACATAGATCATATCTGGTTTTATTGGAACTCCGGAGCTAAGATGCCATGATGTGATGCACCACACACGAAACAAACATGCGCCCCCTTTCTATTCGGATGGCATGCTATGGCCCTAAACGGATTCCAAATTTTGAATCTATGCTGCATACACTTAAAAACATAAGCTGCACTGGAAAGTTGGAACAGTCCTTTTTCTTATTGCAATGGAATGGTCTAGCTCTGGTTAAAGTAATGATGTTTGCACATGTTGAAGATCTTGATTTTAGAAGAAACAATATTGCACTTCTTTGAAAAACATGCTGCAATCTTTGGACATGTTGAATTTGTGCAACATTATGTTTTCCAACGGAATGAAATCTACTATTTTCCAAAGATTTTTTGTACTTGTTGAAGACCTCTTTTAAAACACTACTGCACGCGGAATATTGAACCAGACTGTGCCTATGTGACTTTCGTTGCCGGTTTTGTCGGTGATTCATGTCCCAACTTAGTGGCTAGAAGCTGGCAACAGGTAGTTTTTTCTTGTTGCGAGGGGCTAGCATTTATATGTAATATATATATAAGTATTTGTATACAAATGTATACACATGTATATATATATACATAAACATATTTATAAGTGTATATGTATATATATAAACATAATTATACATATATATGTATGGGTTGTTAACTCTTTAAACCACCCAGGAACTCGGATGTACGTGTTGGCTTCGAAGAGCTTTTTTGCAGCTTTTTTCGCTGGCCGACGGTGAGTCTACTGGACTGGTTTATGGCAAAAATGTGCAAAATCACCAAAGAATAGTTTTTTTATGCCAATAATAGTGGTTATATATGGTTATATGATGGGATTATAGCTATATATATATATCTGGTTGGTGGTGCTCTAACCATCTTGAAAAATATGAAAGTCAATGGGAAGGATTATCCCGAATTATCCAATATATTATGGAAACAAAAAATGTTCCAAACCACCAACCATATATATATATATATATGTATATGTAGATGTATAACTATCTATATATCTGGGTAAATTATAATATTTCACTAACCTGAATTAAGGCCATTTGGGGATGATTTCCCTTACTAGCCATGATTCCAGTGAGGTCGCAGTGAGGTCGTTATAATTTACCCAGATATATCTATATAATTATACATATTTACTACTGATGGCAAGCAATCACCCAGTTCTACATAGTTCTACCTACCATCTGGCACTAAGATGCACAAAGTATAGCATCGTATCCCAATTACATCCCAGTATCGTCCTTTTAGCCTCTGGTAAACATACAAAAACCTATGGAAAATCATCATTTTTAATGGGTAAATCCACTATTTCTATGGCCATTTTCAATAGCTATGTTAGTTTGCATCTCCGTTATCCCACTAGATTTTAGTCACTGCCGGGCAGCAACAAAACGCGTGTCAAGCTGCATTTCTTCGAATGCCGGCTTCGACCAAGAGATGTCCAAAGCGCTTCACGAACGCTTCCTGGGTCTGATATCACTGGGGTGTATGGGATGTTTCAGGTCTAAGCAGACAAACATGAGGGCAACCACCTAATGGAAAAAATGGAGAATCCTTGGGAATCGACGGTTTCCTGGGATATTCTTTGGTCACCATTTCTGGGACTTCCTAGGAGAAGTCATCCGAGTCTCATTGACGTGCCCCATTTTGCAGCTTCCTGTCAACCTACTCTGTACATTATATGTATGAGATACTATATGATATTATCATATTGTCTATCATATACAGAACTATATATATATACGTACACATAACTATATATATATATACGTATGCAAATATAATTATATCATCATTTCCTCACAGCGCCCAGCGTCTGCATCTGCGAAGAAATCGAAGGTACAGCCTGACGGCCCCGCAAGGCTGTCCAGGTCACCGGAAATCCCCGTGGGAAACCATGGGAAAATCCTTGGAAAATATGGGAAAATCCTTGGAAAATATGAGAAATCATCTATAGATGGTAATTTAAATGGGAACACCATCTATAAATTTAAATGGGTAACTTTGTCTGCCACGTTTGATTACCAGAAGGCAATGCGATGGGATACAGTACACTTCTGGCAAAAATTCACCAAGAAAGAGATGCGAATGAGATGACATCACCAGCTATATCCACATGAACTTGCATACCAACAACCAGAACGATACAAGCAACTAGCATATGAAATCACCAAGAAAAGAGGGATTTTGACCAGTGAGAAATGCTGAACTGTCAACTTCCTGACACTTCTCAAGTCAGGATTCCTCACCCCTGCGCCTTCCCGCTTGTCTTTGAAGCTGGAAGACATGCCATAAACGTCCCACATGGGCAACAAGCCTCAGAGCTTGTGCCAGCACTAAGTGGGGCTCATCTAGTGAAATTCGTGAGATGTGGCTAGACACCACTTAATTCCATTCATATTGGGTATGGATCAATACCTATAAACATACCATTTTTAGTTGGATGAACATCCATAAATCCCAGCTATTTTGATGTGAACTACAGGGGTACAGGGTTTTGACCCATCCCCATATCAAACAGCCTGGAAAACATGGTGGAATATTGGTGGATGAAATCACATCATTTGGGAGCAGTGGAAGCAGGGCTACAGTTGGATACCAGCCAAAAGTTACTCCCAACCAGCGGGGCATCCCAGTTTGCAAGTGGTTTTCACCATGGGATGACCCACAAAAAATTGCCAACCAGCAGGAAAAACCCTGCAAAAAATGACTTAAATTCTTTGCTGGTGAACGTGGATTTTTCCATTGATACCAAAAGACTAGTTAGGATTAGAGTACCCATCTAAGATTGACCTAGACTTACCCTCTGGTAAACAAACATAGCTATTGCGGCTATTGAACATGGCCATTTATAGTGGATTTACCCATTAAAAATGGTGATTTTCCATAGTTTTTTGTATGTTTACCAGGCCGGGTATGGAATACTCCCAGTTAGACATGGCTGCACGAAATGGAACATCCGGCCCGAGCCCGTGGCCGGAACCAGGCTCGTGACCGTGCATGGAACCCTCTGCCATCATTCTTAAAATGACGATCCATAATTTACCCTCTGGTGAACTACATAGCTATTGAAAATGGCCATTTATAGTGGATTTTCCCATTAAAAATGGTGATTTTCCATTGCTATGTTAGTTCACCAGAGGGTATCATAATTTTCTGATTTGTGTCCAATCTTTTCTAGGTTCTTCCAGTAAGAAATTCATAAAATATTGACCTTAAATATCCCATCATTTTCTCATCATTTCCCAGAATTTTCCCCTCCAGTTCATGGGGCCGGTGCAGGCTCATTAGCGGGGATGACCATCTACATCACCATAAGTTGGGATATATCCCCTCTAAGTATGGTTATATCATGTTATATCTACTTGGGGTTGAGAATAGGGCACCCCCAATTCCGACTTCAAAGTGGCTCAAAAAATAGCTATCCCCTACCAGATCCAACATTTTTATACATTTTTGACCATGACAACTAGGAAACAGAAACAGCCATGGTGACTTGGGGTACCCCCATTTTCAGACACACCCCATTGAATTATCATGTAGCACTATTTATTTTGAGAAACCATCATGAACCATCCATCTATTTTTTGGATTTTCACTAAACCCCCAGATAAAACAAACATAAAACCATCCATTTTTTTGGGGGTTTTCACCATATCAAACCATCCATCCATTTTTTGTTTTTTTGGGTTGTCATATTTGTCCATATTTGTCCATCATAAACCAACCATGGCCATGGGGCTTTTCATGAATTTTCCAGATTTTCCGACCCCAAAGATCCTCATGTCACCTGCCGAGTCTCTACAATCCCAGTCTTGCGGCAGCACCAAGCGCCTACGCAGCCGCACGGCCACTTCCAGGGCAGCGGTCAACTGGAGGAATTGACCTTGCACGTGGTGATTGACCAACTATCAACTTGGAGATGATATGGGGTTTATATGGAGATTATATGGGGTTAATATGGGGTTTATATGGAGATTGTATGGGAATTATACGGGGATTATATGGAGATGAAATGGAAATTCTATGGGATTTATCTGGTAATTCATTGGGAACTGGGAGATCTTCATGGGATTTTTCATGGGAACGTGTTGTTCACATTTTCGGATTATGGGAGAAAATTCAGCAACCAAACTGAGGATTTCCCCATAAGCCCCGGGAAGATGACGCACAAAATGTCTGGCAGAAACCCTCCAGTTGTACATAATATATGCATCATGTAATCATGGATACGTATATGTATATGTATATATATATGTATATATATATATGGGCTTCCAAAAATGGGTGTACCCCTAGATCATCCATTTCATTTTCGGATTGTCCATGAAATACACCAGCGTTGTCTGCGCCAAGGGACACGCCAGACTTCCATTCACATCGCCGCAGCGGTGCGGCTGGTGGTAGGAAAGAAACCCTGGGCCGCGGCTGCTGCGGTTGGAGGTGGTGCGGGTGATCAAGGACGGTTTACGGAGAGAGCCAAGGCATCAAGGCTTTGATAGGCTTTGGCCATGGAGATCGGATGGTTTTCAATTCTTGAACATTCATGGGGATAGTTACTGGTAGTTCATTGATGTGATCATCAATTTGATGTGACTATCAATTAATCATCAATGGATAATTACCATAATTACCAACTATCATCCAACTATCCAATCATCAATTTGAATCACCAATTACTGTGGACAATGGTTATATTCATTAATTTAATTGGTGATTCAAATTGATAGTCCCCTTATCATTGGATTGGTTTAAGGGAAAATCTACAGGAAACCATGGTTTTTACCATCAAATATAGGGCAATTGAATGGGCTTTCCGGTTAAAATGGTGATTAATGGTTATTAATTGGTGATTCAAATTGATAGTGCCCTTATTAATCAATTTGAATCAACTGCGGATAGTTACGGATCGTCCTCTCTGGATAGATGGGACTTTGGACAAAATCCAGATGAGGATCCGGGGATCTACAACCATAAAAAATCATCATGGCTGAACACAAAAGATCTACCCTCTGGTAAACGTTTACATAACTATGGAAAGATCCACCATTTTTAATGGGAAAACTCACTATTTCTATGGCCATTTTCAATAGCTATTTTGACACAACCAGAGGGTAGAGAAGTCATGTTTTTTTTGAAACACACCCATGGGAAAGTGGGGGTGTAGATATTCAAAGATGATCTTTGAACACCAGAAAAAACACGAGTGTTAGTAGCTCCAAGGGGCTCCCGAATATCTTTATTCTGAATACAACCATAGCTCCGCTCAGCGTCTCCAAATTCCCATTGATCAGAACCAGCAAATTCCGTCCGATCGTGATGTTGGGCTTTAAAAATAACTCGCTAGGGGTGGGACTCACTGCCTAACTGGGGGTGAACAGATGGCAAGATGGCAATTAGCCTCCGATAATTCCACACTTGCAAAATAGCATTTTTTTTCCATAGGTAAGTCACTCATCTATAAATTCATGGGCCGTTTCCCATAGCAAACTGGTACCCAATGAATCCCATGAAAACATCCCAATTACTGTGGGTAAAACAATAATAAACCATCCCCCAAATCACCATAAATACGTGGTATAAACCATTCCCAAATGGCTGGTTTATCAAATGGCTGGTTTATTATTAAAACCCATTAATCCCACAGAGTATACATATTAGCAGAGGGGACGCACAGAAAAGATCCAACACGGACCACTCCACACCAAATGCCAAGGAACGCCATGGATCAACGGCGGGTACCGGCGCCGTGGGGTAGTATTCCTAGGTTTTCCAAACCCTCGACTAGCCTGAGACGCACAAAAAAGTCACAATTGTTTAGCTGCATAGTTAGTCTGTTTCCTGATTTGTGGCAAGAAACACATCCCTTATATTCCCTTATATCTTATTGTTGATCTCTGAAGCTGAGCACAGAAAATTAGACAACTTAGCTTCCCAGCCATAGGCCGCAAACACTAGTTACTGTGCTACAAGCCCTCAAGAACGTCACAGGGACACATCCGGAATTCGTGCAAAACACCAATCAAACACCGTCAAACAGCGAGGATCCCATACGAAAAAACGGGTTCCAACATTGACATCACCCAGAAACTGCTGGCTTGTCAGTTGAATCATTTTTGCTTTGGTTGGCTAATGGGTTTATTCTTACCCATTCTTACCCATTACCCATAGGAGGAGCTTCATATCACCAGTTCAACCCTGAGAGGGTCCCCAGGCATTCTTGGCCTTACCCCATGGTTTAAGCATCAAAGAAAACACTTCTGAAACTGCCACGAATCTAAATCCTCAATTTTCGGACACACTGGAACTTCCACTATTTAATCATATCTAATTGGCTTCAGCCCAGAATTTCGCAAATTCTCCAGTGATATCTCCATGGATTTCACCATGGTGCACCGACAAAAAAAATCCCCATGGTGAAATCTACTGGACAACGGCCATGAATTTTTGCAGCGGCGGCGAGGCGCGTCATGTTGGATGGGCTCCAAAAATCGTTCCGTGAGATTTTCCACAAACCACAGACCTCGGTCCTTGGCGAAAAGAGGGCTGTTGACTGGGAGCCATTGATGGCAGGAAATGTGGTTTGAAGATGTTAAAAATATGGCCTGGAATGGGAAAATCATCTACAAATCATCAATTCTTGTGATTGTTCTTGCTCTTATTGCTCTTGTTCTTGCTGGTGTTGCTGCTGTTGTGACTGTGGCAGTTGCTTTGCTGCCGAAATGTTTTGATTCTTGCGCGCTGCCACGGCGAAGTTTCGAACTAGGCTGCTGGTGCTCTCCTGAACTGGACAGTCCAGTTCCCCCATGTACTTCATTTAACATCATTTCACATCTTCAATAGGAGTGACAACGTCTAAAAGCTCTTTGTGGTGGGGCTCGGTTCACAACTTTTCTGCCATTCCCCACCAATAAGATCCAGTAAGCACCCTTTTTATTCGGGGCTTCTGACCCATCTCTTGGTGTTCACCGGGGCTTGAATCAGGTGGAATCCCCCCCACTTCGGCTCTTCGGCTTCGCCGCGGCTCGCGCAAGAAGTACGGCTTGTTCTTCCCAAAGTTCGCATGGGCGACCTCGGAACCAAACCAGTCGTTAGATGAGAGAGTCTCAAAATTTGGGTACCCCCAGTTATGGCATCTTTAGTATAGGCTAATACAGAAATAATAGGGAACGGTATGATAAATTAGTGGATTTTTTTTTGGGTAGTAATCCATTGCCCAGTTCTCAGAAATACGACGACCACGAACTGAGTGATTCATGAGGGTTCAACCCACCCATGTCGGTGACCCTTTCCAGCACTAACGTTTGCGTCATTGATCAATGTTTTCCAATTTGTATCATTCTGGAAAATAGATGAACATAGATTGCCAGAACATTTGCTGGAATCATCCCAGATCCATGCAGATCCTACAATGGCTCGAAACTCACTTTTTGGCCACGGCGATGGGCCACAGTTCCGGGTCATAAATGCAACCCCTTTTCGACCAATCAACTGCTTTTAATGGCCAGTTGCATTCTTCCAGACCCAACATCCAAAGCAGAATTTCAAAGTGCAAAAACATTGAGCCGCTAACTTTTGACCTTTCCCAAGTCTGGTAGAGACTATACCACCTGAGTTAGGAAAGGTCAAGCCTACTCTCTGGTAAACTAACATAGCCATGGAAAATCACCATTTTTAATGGGAAAATCTACTATTTCTATGGCCATTTTCAATAGCTACGTTAGTTTACCAGAGGGTAACCCTCCAGTCTCCTTCTCGGCTCATTTGGGTCACCCCCATCCCCAGCAAGCGGCTGGGGGCAGTTCTAGACCTCGCAGCCGGTGGGAGTGGAGCCAGAAGAAAGCACCACCGTGGGCGATGACCGATGGATGGTGGACACCTCGTGGACGTCGTGAAAAAATGGCAACATGAGATGAAGCCATTAGTTTAATGTGGTTTAATGTGGATTCATATGGTATATGATGTATATATATAATTATATATATAGCCCATATGGTTAGACAAATTGACCAATTTGGGTATGGATCAATACCTATAAAAATACCATTTTTAGGGGGATGAACATCCATAAATCCCAGCTATTTTGAGATGAAGCCATTAGCCCATTGACCAATTTACCCTCTGGTTATGTCAACATAGCTATTGAAAATGGCCATAGAAATAATGGATTGTCCCATTAAAAATGGTGGATCTTTCCATAGTTATGTTAGTTTACCAGAGGGTACCCGGGTACCAACTGAAGAATTGATTGAACACTTTGTGAAGCTTCGACAAATCTATCAAAAAAGATGGACCAGTTCCAAGGATTTTCCCCATTTTGCCCGTCGTTTCCCTATCAACATCCGAAGCCAAGGGACGCACTGAGGGGTTGGGTGCACCGTCAATGCTCAGTGGGCTGCCGTAGGTCAAGTTTTCCATCATCGAAAAGCAACGGCCTTCCTTGAGTCGCCTGTGGAGATGCGTGGCTTGGAGGCTTGGAATGGCGAGCCGGAAAAAACCAATGCAATGGTGAGCCGTGTGTATGTTGAACATGTCGATATGATATATGCTGTACATTCATATAGATACACATTTGCCGGCAACTATTTATGTTGAAAAAAAGGGTACAACCATCCAGACTTGTTGAGACTTGTTGAGCATGGATTACTCTTGATTCACAGCCCTTGTTTTAGTGGTTGCCTTCGGCAAGCCTGCCGAGGTGGCCCAAGGAGTAGACGGCAGTGCTCTAGACACCGGCACTACCAGTTTAATACTCGGGGAAGAAGGAAGGAGTATAGGACTAGGGGCAGGAGCAGGAGTAGCAGTAGTTGTTGTGGTAGCAGGAACAAAGGTTCAAGTACAAGCCAAGAACAGAACAGGAACAGGAACAACACGTTCCAATCAGACAATACCCACAAAGCGTTTGACCCCTCTATGCACTCACAGCTATGTTTACACTATGCGCTTGTAGCACTTGGAAGATAATTTCTCATTTCTAACTCAAGGACCTGTTGCCCTATGGGTGTGGCGTTGTCTTTCTAAGTATTGCAGACTTGAAGCACATTCTCTGCGGCTTCGAATCCCTCCAGGTCCGTTTTGTTCTCACTTCCATTCTTTGCTTGTTTTTTGCCTTCTTTTTGCATTGTCTTTATTCCTTCCCTTCCCTTTCTTTCGCTAGCTGTCCTTACTGACTTTGTTTGAAGGATAATTATGAAACAAGATGGAAAACGATGGATCATGATGGAACATCATGAGACATTATGGAACATTATATATGATGGAAAAACATGGAACAGTGTAGAACATAGAGGACAATTGCACTGACACTTACATGGACAATATCTGGAAAATGGTGATAAACCCTAGTCTTTAGCATTTTAGGATCCATTGCATATTCATCTTCCAGGATAATGATGGAACGTGATACGGAAATGCAGTCATTCAAGGTCAATTCCATATATCATATCACCCGTCTTTTTAGCTGTTTTTCTTTTTAACATGGGAGTGCTATAAACCATCCATTTATATGAGTGGTTTCTCATTGCTTTGCGAACATTAATCCAATTCATCCCATCTATTCCCAATGAAAGTCCAATATAACCCCACTTTTCCCAGCAGTTTCCAATCATCATCCCACCCTCTGGTAAACCTAACTATGGAAAATCACAGGGGTTGGAAGATTAGTTTCCATTATAAAACTAGGCTATTAAAACAGGGTCAACAAGTTAATTTACCGGGTAAATCAACGATTTTTCTATGGCCATGGCATGGCTCAGCAGCTGCCAAGCTCGCCTGCGGAGGAAGTGACTGAAGATGCGCTGGTCGAACAAATCGAAGATGCCCAAGCCGTGTCCCAAACCCTGACGACGGGTAGGACTTGTGGGATGGGACCTTCAACCAACGATCGCTTTTTTTTGGGGGGATTTAACATTGTTTAACAGGATTTCATCTGGTTTAAGTATGTTTAACATGCTCTAACCCATGAAGAAGTAGGGATTGAACATGATTAATAGGGATTTAACATGATTTAATCAACAAAACTCGAAGATTGAAGTAAGTAGTTGGGGGCTTTAAACAAAGAAATGGGTCATTTAACCAATAAGAATTGGGGGATTTAAGTGTTGAAAGTTGTTTTTTTTTTACCTGATGATTCAACCAAACAAAAACTGGCACTTAACCAATATATATATATATATTTATTTAATATATATATACACATACATACATGTATATCAATATACCAATGAAACCTGGGATTCAAACGATGACAATTGGCTTAAACCAATCATAGTCGCAGAATGCCGGAAACTTGTTGTTTTTCTACCTTCCAAAGGGCCAGGGGCAAACCCTGAGAATGTTCCCCAAAACACGAATTCTGGCACAGGATACCCAGACCCAGACCCAAAATCAAATCAAATTTCATACACATGGAAATTCTCACGTAATCACCTGCTTCCAGCTCAGCAGTTTTCAGCTTGAGGATAGACCCATTGGGACCAAATTATCATGGACGATCCCATGAATCCCTAGCTACCCTCTGGTAATTTAACGTAGCTATTGAAAATGACCATTAATAGTGGATTTTCCCATTAAAAATGGTGATTTTCAATAGCTATGTTAAATTACCAGAGGCTACATGTCTCATTTTTGGATACGGAAAAACCATCAGCATGATATGGGCCAGAGATGGTCAGCAAAGCCTGGTTCATCTGGTTCTGAGTGTGTCTGAACATCATTCACTGAAACTTATGGAATGAACCTGTGGATTTACCCTCTGGTAAACTGACAATCTAACATAACGAACTGGAAAGATCCACCATTTTAATAGGAAAATCAAGGAACTAAATGGCAATTTTCAATAGCTATTTTGACATAACCAGAGGGTAGGGATTCCCTAGTTTCAAACATCCCTGGGTGCAGCATTACCCGTTGGATGGGCCCGAAATATCCCATTGGTTCATGGCTAAGTGCTTGGTGGCTCCACTCAATAAGCAAGTTATAAGTCTAGTGGCCCTAGTTTCTTAAGTGAATTAACCCTACTTATCCCACTTAACCAGGGGTAATCCCAGTCATCATCCATTTTCTCTTGGGATTTTCCATGAAAAATAACTGGTTGGTGGTATACCTACCCCTTCTGAAAAATATGAGTTCGTCAATGGGAAGGATTATCCCATATAGTGGTTTCAACCCATCTGAAAAATATGAAAGTCAGTTGGGATAATGAAATTCCCAATATATTGTGGAAAATAACACAGATTTGAAACCACCAACCAGAATAACTATCCAGCGAGCTTGGGGTACCCCCATGACTATGGAAACCCCAGGCCTGAGCGTCCCAGGGCGCATCCCATGGCGAATGATGGGCTCGGATGAAGTCTTGCACCTAAAGAAAGGAGCTCCCCCCCCCTAGGGTGGGTCCGTCACCCCTAAAAACCCGCAAGATGTCCTCTGAAAAAATGGAATTTCATATTTTTGGATGGGTTTTTATAGTGATTTCATGGTTTTTTGTAGTGATTTAATGGGTTTTTATAGTGATTTAACAGGATGTTCATGGGATAAATGGGGGTTTACTGGGATATTCATGGGATACTTAAGCAGCAAGATCTTAATCCAATGGGGACATCATGAAAGACTAGGAATAATCCATGAACAAATGGAAGGTTCATGGAATATTCATGGAACTATTCGTTAATATCCTCTGGTAATCAAGCTTGACAATGGGAAATCACCCCTAAGTTGAGGTTTATAGCTTGGAAAATCATCGAACTAATGACATGACTGCAGCGGATATTTCCAGCAATGTTTGATTACCAGATCGTATGCCAAAGTTTATTGCCATCGAGATCCATTGAGTAGTCTATCATAGCAATTGGACATCCACATTGAACATGGCATTTACTTAAACACCGGAAAGATAGAACAGTAGAATTTGCCACTAGTTTAGCGGGATTTATGTTTCTATCCATATATCCGTTTCGCTAAGATTTTTCCAAGCCATTTCAGTCGATTTACCTCTTGAGCCCTTGAAGTTTCCAGCCAGCAACAGTTGTAAGAGGGAGGCTACGGTGGCTGTCACTGCCACGCAAAACATCCGATGGTTGTTGTAACGTCCCTAGATATTCCATGTATCTAGACCCTCCAAATACTCCCGTTAGAAATGGTAAAACAAGTGTTAAAGTACTGACATTATAGGATATCACACATCATTTATACGGAGACTTGGAGGGTCTAGGTAGAGCGAAATAGATCCAAGTAGAAATTTTACTCTCCAGCTGATCCAGAGACATCCCTCCCTGTCAGCGTAGATCAGCGTCTAGGCGCTAGCTGTAATGATCGCTCAGAAGCTCTGGCGAACATGAAGCCAGTGTTCACGTGCTCCTGGAACTTCAGATTTTTACATCAAAATGTGAGATGTCACCATCCAAATCTTCCAACCCCCAAAACGAAGCTGGGGTTAGCTGGGGTTGGGAGTGGTGGATGTTATCCCCCCTTTGGTTGCCGGTCAGAAGTAGCCCAAAAATGGATAAACAGATCCAAATTGGGGATGTGCCAAAAGCCTCCAAAATCACTAACCCTAACATCAAAATCGCCGGTATTCATGTATGTTCATCCATCCCAAATATGTTTTTTAAGAGGTGTTGATATTAGTGTTGATCCATCCCCCAAAAGGATCATCCGGATTCCGGAGTTCAAAGCACCTCATATCAACTTCTTATTTATAGATATATCCTCCCCTCTGAAATATGCTTAGTATGGTTTAATATGGTGCAAAATCCCATTGATTATCATACTTAGTTACTTAGCTGGTTGGTGGTATACCTACCCCTCTGAAAAATATGACTTCGTCAGTTGGGGTTATGACATTGCCAATATATGGAGGTTTCCATAGTCATGGGGGTACCCAAGAGCTGGATGGTTTAGACTGGAAAATCCCAATCGAAAATGGCTGATTTATTTAGGGTACCTCCATGACTATGGAAACCTCCATATATATATATATTACAATTACAATTATATGATATTTATCATCCATATCCATCCAAATCTCATATCCCTGCAGTTCAATCTCCATGATCGAACGCCGCCATTCGGCTTTTCTCCGCTCGGAGACCGCGCTGGCCGTCCGTTTTGGCACCCGTCAGCAGCGCCAACTTTTCCTTCAGCTCGGCCAGTTCCCTGTGACAAGTCGCTGTGACCGCTGGTGTTTCAACATCTTAAGGATATATATATATATATGTGGGGTATATGTATATATATATATATGGATAATACATATACATACATACATACATATATATATATACATACGTATGATGTTATATAACAACATAACATTATATTATGACCTTGTATCTCCATGTTTGATGATCTTAAGTATCTTTAACTTGATTCTATAGAAAACAACAACTTAAAGAACCAGGGAGATATATTCTATGGCTTGAGACTTATCAACAAGGAGTAAATGCTTAGGTGGTTTTTATCAACTCTTACAAGTAACACACCTTCAATACGCCTTTACTAAATCCTTGACAAACCTGAAAACCACCCCTATGTGTTGTCACGGCCAAGCTATGTCAATTATTCTCGCTATTCTCGGGTGGATAGATGCCATCATTCAAAGTGGGGATACATCAAGTTATTTCCGTTTGACATCATTTTCCTGCGGAGAACCTTCACAACAATTCCCATTTTCTTAAAACTAAACTTTTCCAGGTACTCAACTCCCACATGGAGGTTTCCTAAGTCATGGGAGTACCCTAAATAAATCATCCCAAATTCGACCATAATCAGATCATCATATCGAAAAACCATGGCTGAATCAATACCATGGTATTTTACACATGATGATGGTTTATAAAAACCATTATAATCAGTACTTTATTTACCCATCATCAAAACCACAGTCTATTGAAACCCATGATCAGGTACCTCAACTCCCACATCTTCTACCCTCTGGTGAACTAACATAGCTATTGAAAATTGCCATTTATAGTGGATTTTCCGGATTTTCCCATTAAAAATGGTGATTTTCCATTGCTATTTTAGTTCACCAGAGGGTAACAAAAAAAACAACGGGGCCTTTCAACGGCTTCGCGCCGTTCGCGCTCCAACATCAATTCCAGGTCCAGCACGGTGGAACGCACTGCCTGACCGCGGACGAAAAAAAGGGTGTCATGATGCCATGGCAAACTCCGAAGCCATTGGTCGACCAATGGGATAAGATTTGGGATCTCATGGAGTTTTGACCATGAATTTGCAATTTTATAGCTAAAAAATGATATCTGAAAAAGAATCTTACATTCAATTTTATGCAGTTTTTTTGATATCTTATAATATATTATATTCAAATTTGGGATATAAGACTGCTAATAAAACATCTGCAATGACTCACCAGAAATAGCTGGTATAGAGCCTCTGAGACTGGAAGCTTACTATTTGGCTGGACACTTTAAATGTGGTCTACTGTACACAATCATCTTGTATTTATCTGTATACACTATACACTGACATTTGATTCTTTGAATCCTCAACATATCCCCGGTCAGAGCAAAACATAAACCAAAGTCAAATGAAACCCTTCACATCAAGCTGCTATCAAGCAAGCAAGCCTTGCTTTGCATGTTGCCCACAAATTTGATTCAAAACGGGATCTCTGAAACCAGCAAAAGCCTTGGATATCCAGTGGTTGACCCTCTATCCAACCCCAAAGAATTTAGAATATTTAGACGAAGTGTTTTTGTTTGACCCTCTATCCAACCCCATATATCCATATATATCCATATATTTTCCATATATATATTCCATATATATATATATTCCATATATATATATATATATTCCATATATATATATTCCATATATATATATATATTCCATATATATATATATATCCCATATGCCATCAGCTATGTCATAAGGTATGTCAGTGCTACGTCTTTTTTTTGGGGGACACCCATCCCCGGCTCCCGGCTTTGCTCCGTCGCCTGTGAAGGTCGAGAAGATTGGTATGTGAGCCTGGCGGAACCGGATGCCTCAACCTTCGAGCCAATTACTAATGACTAATAGGAAACCAGCATCATTATAGGGGTTATAATATATATATAGGGGTTATAAATAGTATATATATAGGGGTTATAATATACAATATATATATATATATCATGACCTATATAATATACTAATGCAGGTTGGTGGTTTCAACCCCTCTGAAAAATATGAAAGTCAATGGGAAGGATGACATCCCATATATCATGGAAAATAACAAATGTTCCAAACCACCAACCAGAATGACTAAATAGGAAATCAGCATCAGGATAATGGGGAGAATGGAATAGATGAGAATAGGGGTTATAAATTATATATATAACCATCATGAAAACTATAACCATTATTATAACCATTATCATAACCGTTATTACAATGGCATTCAACCATCATTCGACCATGACCACAATGGGATAATACTTACTAATGATATTGATCACCAGCAATAGGGATCAAATTGATTGGGACCATGGGAATTATTCCTGGACTTGTCTTTAAATTTGGAACCCCAAATTGCTTGAACGCAGCATTTTTTCAAGCGTCATTTTCCCATGAAAAAACAACCATAACTTGGGCTATTCCCCACTTTGAGACACACCCATATGGTAAGAGAATGTAAGAAAATCTGGTTGGTGGTATACCTACCCTACCCCTCTGAAAAATCATGGAGTTAAAGTCAGTTGGGGTTACGATTTATGCCATTCCCAACTGTTTCTGGAAAGTCAGTCAAGATTCCATGGTTCCAGTCACCACCAAGCAGAAATTGTGCAATGCATCCAGCAATGATTCCATGCTTCCGGAAACTGTATCAACGATGGGGTATCAAGGGACAACTCACCGCTTGGGAGGTGCTATGGCAATCCACATTGGGGGTCCCAACGTTTGGTAAAACTGCTGAGATTAGCATTGGGTAATCCTTTCTGTTCTATACTTTTCTCGGATATTCCTTACTAGTGTTTGATGGCTTTTGCGTATCTCTTAGATGTTCTTCGGCTTTATTTGCACATATGTTTGTTGCTGATCCATTTATCCATTCCATTTGTTGGGCACAAAGAAGCACTTGAAATACCATGACATACCCTCTGGTAATTTAACATAGCTATTGAAAATGGCCCATTGAAATAGTTGATTTTCCCATAAAAAATGGTGATTTTCCATAGCTATGTTAGTTTACCAGAGGGTAACCCCTTTTAAAGGCGCCTTGAAAGTGAAGAACTGCGTCCAGTGAGGCGACTTCCGCTCACCTAAACGCTGTCTGCAAGCAGCGAAGGACAATCCATGGGCTTGAAAGCCCCTCAATCCACTGCTGAAAAAATGGATTTTCCATGGGATTTTCCCTCAAATAGTCATTCTCCAGCTGAAACACACTGTAGGCTTCAACCTAAAGTTCGTGCTTTCCCCTCGTAGACTTCTAACACGTCATGTTCCTCAAACTATGGAAGACATTGATGTTCTCACCGCAATCTCTCCAAAACTCCAATTCCACCAACTTTTCTCCGAAACGCCAAGGGACTTGAGAGGCCACTCCCGTGGTAATTGGCTGCGAGCTGGCTGCACTCCTGGGCCGTTCAGCGTTCTGCGCGGTTTCAGCGCGGGCCGCTGGGCGTTGCAAGGCGTGGGCGTGCGAGACACGTGGCCCGACTTTGAAGGCAGCGTTGGGGCCTGGAACAGGTGGATTGGGGATTTTTTCCGGGTGGATTTTGATGGTGAACTTTTTCATGGATTTTTTCGATTTTGATGCTGAACTTTTTCATGTTGTTCTTGGAAACATATTCTACTACATGGGAAATCCATGGAAATCCAACCATCTTTTGATGAATGGCACATTGATTGTAGATATTACTACTAGTAATACATCTCCGTCAAAAAGAAATGATGAATCGCAGTTCTTGATAGTTGCGTTTTGTCTCTGGTATACAGAAGGGAATTAGTAGCTCACACACGCTGGTTGGTTACCTTTCCAGCACATAGACTTTTGTGCGATGTCTGAGAGTGTCCTGTTGCACTCGTATCTTCAAATTAAGTGCTTTCTTGAAGTGCTTATTGAAAAGTTCTACAGCAGCATGTGCTCCTTTGCTTAAACATTTCAAATCTTGGCCTATGCGAGCTGGTGGAATATGGGAGTGTAGCCGCCATCAACATCAGCAACAAGTGTCAACTGACCACTGCTCACAAAATACAGTAGCTTACCCATTGGCTACCCCATCAAATCCATTGTTTATCATCATTTTCATCATTCAACTGCCATTTGATGGGGGCAGGCGCACCCACGTGTAAAGTTGTTGCTTTTCCCAATGAGCTGCCTCCCACATCCCCTGAACAGGGCTTGCGCAAAGGGTACGACAGAGAAAGCCTTAGGATGGACGCCGTTGCCGAGAATAATGGAGAATCTAGGGATACCCAGGGGAATTGAACATAGCTATGGAAAATGACCCATCAATAGATGATTTGCCTATCCACAAAAATACACCTGCATAGTATACTCCATGTGGACCCTGCGTATTTCCAAATATGTTCAATTCCCAATCATTCTCAGTCACCACTTTTCATTAGTTGCCTCCTAAATGCAACATATTGCAACTCATGCGAACACTCCTAAGTATCTACCAGCACCTATTCTTATCCACAAGCACGTCATTTGGATCTCTTTCCATTTTTGGAGGCCTGTGCCATCTGAAAAACCTCCCCATGATTCTTCTTTCGTCGAGGAACATGCACCGGTTCAAATGGTCAGCGCAGCGGCGTGGGCCAGGAGGTTATCAATTGTGGGCAGATTTTTCCCACAAATTTCGTTTTGGGTTTGATCCTCATGTGTGTTGGTTGAATAATTATATACCCTCTGGTAATTTAACATAGCTATTGAAAATGGTGATTTATAGTGGATTTTCCCATTGAAAATGGAGATTTTCCATAATTAGTTATGTACACGTTTACCAGAGGGTAATTGGTGTCGAATATCTATTGAAATTGCACTCTTGCTGGCTGATCCACGTTCACTGATTCCAGGATCTCAAAAAATCTGCGGTCAACTGTGAGCCACAAGCCCTACGGAATTTTTCCGAGGTGATTTGGGTCAGGTTACCCGGCCTGGTAAAGGTTTACATAACGAACTGGACAGATCCACCATTTTGTAGCTGGGTAAATCAACTATTTCGACTGGCCATGGCTTCAATAGCAAACTGTTTACCAGAGGGTAACGGCCTGACATCCAGCCATCGCCATCCCAACCATGGGCCATAGGGGGCCAATCATAGCAAAGGCCCATGAAACTTGGTAATGTAAACCCTGGATGAATAAACCCCAAACTTACGGCTGTTTAAAAATGGGAAGGTACCATAAAAAAGTATCAAATCATGACGAAATAGGGGGATATTGGGGGAATACCCCCTGTTTTTTCATAAGCCATGGTTTATTAATCTGGGGTTGACATTACCCTCTGGTAATTTAACATAACTATGGAAAATCATCATTTTTAATGGGAAAATCCACTATAAATGGTCATTTTCAATAGCTATGTTAAATTACCAGAGGGTAGAGAACATGCAATCAAATTGAGTCTTAGATGCTCCAAAGATGTCACTTAAGTGTGACTTATGACAATGGCAACCTGACAATGGCAACTTCGCGAGACACTTGGCTCGCCATGGAACGTGGTTCAAACCCTACAGTCCACCTCTTGAAATGTACCCTCTGGTAAACATACAAAAAGCTATTGAAAATTGCCATTTATAATGGATTTACCCATTAAACATGGTGATTTTCCATAGTTATGTTAGTTTACCAGAGGGTATCTGCCAACTCTTTGCCAACCTCTGATGTAGCAAGTTGTTGTGCACATTCAATCCACAATGTTGGCCCACATTCAACACAAAATTGTCAGCCAAAAAAAAATGGGGTTCCCCAATTTTTTGAATCATGCCCATCCATGCCCATCCATGGTCAAAACGTTGTATAGTAATGCAGCCATAGTCATCCCACCATCATTAGGGATTCCTCGTAATCGGTATGCACATCTCCGTATAAATTGATGACACCCCAATCAATGGCCATACAATCCATTGCGGATGGCTGATACGAAAAATCACCAAACATCTGCGGTCTAAAGTCACCCTCCGGTAATCAAAGGTGGGAAAACCTCCCATTTACTTCGGTGATTTTCCCACATTCCATATCTTCCCATGGCTTAGTTCCAACATTTCCCAGCCATGTTTCATGACACCGATCACTTGACGCCGCAACTCCTCGTCTCTCCACCGTTCATCCCAGAGATCCCGCTCGGGGAAGAAGTGATCGGTCATCACCTGGGACGTCCGCGACCGGTGACCTCGAATTCTTGGGACTTCATCAGATGATCTCCCCAAAATCCTGTTTAAAACACCATCAAACACCATTAAAACACCATGCCAAAAAGTTCGTGTTTTGGTGTGCTTCGATGACAGAAGATCGTCTACTGTTTTTTGGATCCACGAGGTAAGTTTTCGCACCGATGATGACTAGTGACTAATGTGCAATAGTCAACCATCTAAAACTAGAGTCATTAGTAGGCAACCATTAGTCATCAGTCATTAGTAGATTACTCTAATTTTGGTTTAAACCATCTAAAATTCCGGACAGACCCCGTGGTTTGCCCAGACTGCAAAATTGAGGATTCCCTGTCGTCGAACATGAGAAGAGAAATTGCAGAAAATACTGCGTATACAAAGTGTTTTCTGCTTTCGGATTCAGAGTTGTCAGGGTTTCAGGGTTTTAGATGGTTTTAGGGTTTAGGGCTTAGGGTTCGTCGTCTGGTAAATACCACAACACTGGCCCTGCGCAGGTTTTTGAGCATGTCGAAGGATAACATTTGAACTCCATTCTAACCTTGCGGGCAAACCATAGGGTCTTGCCGTAAAATTAGGCCAAGGTTCATGCAGGGTCTTTGTCGACGTTCAGGTCATAATTTCCACCCAATTCCAAAAAAAAACACACCTTCCAAGGATGCTATGGATATCCTGCTAACCTGCAAGTGAAACAAAACACTTGGCAAATGGATGCAAATATGCCAAGTATTGCCAAGTTATACCTCCATGTACAGATTTATGTCTGGTTGGTGGTTAAAAACCATCTTGAAAAATATGATTTCGTCAATGGGAAGGATTATCCCATATATTATGGAAAATAGAACATGTTTAAAACCACCAATCAAGTATTTGGTGTCGAATACCCATTGGTCCATTGCACTTGTACAGATTCATATGATTTACGTATATTATTTATGTATATAATCCCATTGGTAGATCCCCATATAGATCCCATGAAGATCCTTGGAATTCCCCTTAAATCCCATTAAAATCCCATTAATTATATACCCTCTGGTTATGACTAACATAGCCATGGAAAGATCCACCATTTTTTAGTTCGGTAAACCATCTATAAATGGGCCATCTATACCATGGCTATGTTAAATTACCAGAGGGTAATCACAATTTGATGTTGTTCCATGAAGATCCACTGCTGCGATTCCCAGTGATTCCACACTTCTGCCTGCCTCGAAATCCGAGTCATAAAAGAAGTGCGGAAAGGGATCTGACAAGAAAACCACGTCCTTGGCGAAGCGGGACGCGGGGTAGAAATGGACGCACAAAAGTGGTCATGTTTGGTATTCAAACGTCCAAGTTCGGTCAATTTAGAATTTAGATTGCATTAAGAAGAACTATTTGGAACCTTTTGGAACCATACAAAGGATCATATGTCATATGTCATACATTGTCATATGGGGTTTGGGGGTCTATCCAATGTTTGGCCCATTGTTTCAATTTTCAAGACACCTCAAAAAAAACACCGAAAACAGAAACTTGGGGTGGACATAAGCCAAATAGACAGTCAGACAGTTGGCGGCAATCCAAAAAAAGGTAGTGATATTCCCCAACATATTGGGTAGCAGAATCCCTGAAATAATCCCCGAACTAATCATCAACCAACTGGCAATCTTACCCTCTGGTAATTTAACATAGCTATGGAAAATCACCATTTTTAATGGGAAAATCCACTATAAATCACCATTTTCAATAGCTATGTTAAATTACCAGAGGGTAATCTGGTTGGTGGTTTCAACCGACCCCTCTGAAAAATGATGGAGTTCGTCGTTATGGGTTTCGGATAAAAAAAATCCCATCCCATGACATGGATAAAATCATCCAGCCATGTTCCAAAGCACCAACCAGTGATTATTCACCATCATTAACCATCATTAACCATCATTAACCATCCAGCCATGGAACATAATCCAGCCATGTTTGAAACCACCAACCAGAAAATATACCATAACATCCCGGAAAATCCAGGGATGTTATCACCCATCTATCGACCATCTATCAGCATGGATGCCATGGCGCCCTTGCGGATGCCCTGGCGATTGATCGCTGGATCTTTTGGAAGAACACATGGCCCAAGTACCATCTGGTTATGACATTCACAGTTTGCGAAGTGGAAAGATCCAGCATTTTTATTCATTTTTTAGTTCGGTAGTCACCATCTATTTCGATAAATGGGCCATCTATAATCATTTATACCATGGCGAAATGTTAGTCATAACCAGAGGGTATCAAAAAAAATTGGCTTAGAACCAAACTCATGGTGATGTTCCATAGTTTTTTGTATGTTTACCAGAGATGACCACAGGATATAGAACTGTCTTCGTGGAGTTCTGCACCAGCGAAACACCGCTGGGCCTCGCGACTGTGTCCAACAACAAGGCGTTCAAATTCAGCGATAGCAAGGCTGCCAGTAAACGCCTTGTTGAACGGATGAATGGGGTGGTCTGAGGTCATGCTGACTAGATGATGAATAGAGATCAGTAGAGTCTAGAAAACATGTAATATAACTATGTAGCAAAGGCCTGAATCAGACAAAAAACCACTTAGTCATCACAATCCTAGTGTTTTTTTTCCCCCGAATAAGAGATGGGTTAATTTGGTCACAATAGTTCATACATCTTTGCTGTGCGACACAGGGGCCTAAAATAGACGTGTTAACACCTAGTCTACTACTGTTGTCGTTGTTGTTGTCGTTGTTGCTGTTGTTGGTGGTAGGTGGTGGCAGTCATATTCCAGATACACCCCATGCCCGTCAACATCGTCGTGTTCCTTTCGGAGTCTTCCCTCAAATTCAACATTGCACTCCCATTTTGTGGGCTTACCCATAGGATCCATGGTGCTGGTATATACGCTAACATGACTGGGGTTTTTGTTGCTGGGATCCATGGAGCACCATATATGGCAGCACCATGGATCCTATGGCTTATGTACCATACATTACCATACATATACCATACCATTCTCAAACGCCCCAAATCTGGAGATAACTGAAAAACATCATGAAAAACCAAGCGAAAAAAACATTCGGACATTTGGACATGATTCGATCAACCATAGTTTCAGTGACATCCATAAATCAAAAACCCCAAAGATCTACTAACCCTCTGGTAAACGTTTACATAACGAACTGGAAAGATCCACCATGCTATTTAGCTGGGTAAATCAACTATTTCTATGGGCCATCTTCAATAGCTATTTTGACATACCCTCTGGTAAACTAACATAACTATGGTTAAAATCACCATTTTTAATGGGTAAATCAACTATTAATGGTCATTTTCAATAGCTATGTTAGTTTACCAGAGGGTAGTGTGGAGGACAACCAACCCGCTTGGTCAACTCCCCAGAGGGTAACCAGAGGATATTTCATCCGCACCATGAGGTCATCTGATTTCTGAGCCGCCATCGCGTCATGAAGATGTCGACGCTTTCCTGAACTCGGAGATTTTTTTGGACACGGGACACGCGGCAACGTTTGGGGTTTGGACATGGAAATATTGGAAGTGGATGAACATGCAGGATGGTGCCCCCCAGTTATAAGTTGGTTTATAAACCCCATGAATACTAGTTCGTTATATCTGCCATAAACCATAGTTATGGGACTTATAAACCAACTTAGCTAACGAACTGGGGCACCACCTTGTGGAGTATGCCCTCTAAATTGCAATCTTGTTGGAAAGCCATCAAATTTGGGATAGAGTGTCTTGAGGATGCGACGAATGAACAATTTGGGAATGTCACCCCCATAAAATCACCGAAGACAAATCAGCGGTTGTGCCAGATTGACTACATCAAATCAAATCTGGTTGGTGGTTTTAACCATCTTGAAAAATGATGGAGTTCGTCGATGGGAAGGATTAATGATCCCATATATGGAATATCATCCAGCCATGTTTGAAACCACCAACCAGATAATATACCATAACATCCCGGAAAATCCAGGGAAAATCACCCATCTATCCCATAATTGGTGTGTTTAGTGATGTTTCGTGTCTTCATCCGCAGCGATGAAACATGCAGAAGTCAAAACCCTGACGTAGTCTGGGCTGGACCCCTTGGGGATGGTCTGGACCCAATGGGTTTTTTTTCGAAACCGGCCATTGAAAGGAAGGGTGTTTTTAAGGGAAAATAGGGGAAAATGATGAGAAATTCCATGGGGATCTTCGATGATCTTCCGGTTTTCCCGGTTTTCTGCCGACATCTTCAATCCAAACGCAGAAGACATGGGGCAGAACTTCCTTTCTGGATGATACTGCGCTACCCTCCGGTAATCAAACATGACAAGTGAACATCCATGAACATCCCCTATAAATAGAGCTTTAGCGCTGGGGAAATCATCGAATGTTCATTGATTTTCCAAGCCACATTTGATTATAGACCAGACTCAGAACATATTCTAAATTTTGCTGCAGCTGAGCAAAATTTACCCAACGTAACTTAGCCAAGTCGCATAGAGCCAGGTGGTGACGTTGTGTTGCTGGAGGAAGGTCTGGGTCCTGGGATCTGAATTCCGATCGATCAATGGTTGTCCTTTTCCAGGAAAAAACACGCGAATAGCATTTGAACATATTTGAACTATGTGAACTTTAAGTGTCTGTGTGAAATTATGAATCTGAAATTGTCGAAATTGTAATACCTTTGTTTCATTTGAACGTTATTTAATCTGAAATTGTTGAATACCGTTTTCTCTTTTTGCGAACTTTGTGAATTTTGACGAGTTTCGCTTCAATAAAAATTAATTAAACGATAGTAATTTTAATAGAAGAATAATCAAATAGTAATAACAGCAGTAATGGTAGTAATAAATAAAGAACATAATGATAATGAATGATAATGACAATACTGACAATCATAATGACAATAATAACTAGTACTAATAATGATACTATTGATGATAATAATGATAATAATGATAATAATGACAATGATAATGATAACAATAATATAGTTAAGGTCACCCGGTAGGCGTGAAATTTAGTGCTTACTACTGCCTAAAAATGTGTCCGATTTGGGGTGTTTTTAGCATGTTCGTCGGGGGGCTATTTTCGCAGGTTTTAGACAACCAGGGGTAGTAGGCAGAAGTGTACCTCAGATGTGTGCGAAACATTTTGTGGTTTCTGCTTACTGCACCTCCTTTCCATTGAAGATATAAAGAGTATATACATAGAATTACATAGACATGTAATTATAGACAACGCCTCAGTCCAGTTCGTGGCCCCATCTTGTGAACATGCAACTGATTTCGTCATGATGGGCGCTGCCACAAAAATGCATGTCCACGTGGGGACCCATTCATACAACCATCAAAACCTTGTGAATGAAGGGCATTTCATCCAAAAAAACATTGTTCTGTTCCTGCAGCCTCAAAGTAGCAAGAAAATAATTAAAACATGTGCCAAAATCATGGTGCAGTCCTGATAAAAATTGACTAGATGCACAAAAACAACCTGGCGCAAGGAGAAACCCACCCCCAGTAAGCAGATCGTGGATCGCTTACCGCAGCCCTTTCTTGACGATACCTCATACATTTGGGAACCTGCCATTGTGGATTGATTTTTTGTGTGTGTGTAGCAGGGCGACATGAGGGGCCTTGGCCAAAAAAATACGCTGTTTTGAAAACATTTACTCACTTACTCCTGGCGTTCATCAGCATTTGAGAAAAATCACGTTTGAGAGCCATTTGCAGTGGCAGGGACTGATTGGGGAAATTGAGCCGCTAAAAGCCAGAAATCCAAGATGCCTGTGTGAATGATCTGTTTTTTTAAACGTTTCCCACAAGGAAAATGGATAAGAACAGGTACGTTCAAAAGCCACAAGCCACGGGCTAGTTTCACATTTTTTTTGCATGCGCTTGAACACAACGCAAGAAAACAGTGAAAGTAGCCTATTCCCCCGGGAAAAGTGCCAAAATAACCGTGCAATCCTGATAAAATTGGCAAAGACACAGAATTTAGCCTGACTCAACGCAAAAACAACCTTGCACCCCCAGTAAGCAGATCGTGGATCTGCTTACTGCAGCCCTTTGTCGACGATACCGACGATATCTCATACATTTGGGGACCTGCCATTGTAGATGGATTTATTTATGTGCGTAGTAGGGCGACATGAGGGGCCTTGGCCAAAAAAATACGCAGTTTTGAAAACATTTACTCACTTACTCCTGGCGTTCATCAGCATTTGAGAAAAATCACGTTTGAGAGCCATTTGCAGTGGCAGGGACTGATTGGGGAAATTGAGCCGCTAAAAGCCAGAAATCCAAGATGCCTGTGTGAATGATCTGTTTTTTTTTAACGTTTTCCACAAGGAAAATGGATAAGAACAGGTACGTTCAAAAGCCACAAGCCACGGGCTAGTTTCACATTTTTTTGCATGCGCTTGAACACAACGCAAGAAAACAGTGAAAGTAGCCTATTCCCCCGGGAAAAGTGCCAAAATAACCGTGCAATCCTGATAAAATTGGCAAAGACACAGAATTTAGCCTGACTCAACGCAAAAACAACCCTGCACAGGGAGAAACCCACCCCCAGTAAGCAGATCGTGGATCTGCTTACTGCAGCCCTTTGTCGACGATACCAATGATATCTCATATCTTTGGGGACCTGCCATAGTAAAAGGGGCCCTTTTCATGTGCGTAGTATGGCATGGAAGGCTTTGGGCAAAGTTTTGAACAGTGCAACAGCCAATTCCCCGGAAAAAAATGTACCAAAGTCATGGTGCAATCCTGATAGAATTAGCAAAGACGTAGAATTCCCTGCACAGGGAGAAAGCCACCCCCAGGACCTTCCATGGTAGATGGACCTTTTTCATGTGTGTAGTATGGGATGGAGGGCTTTGGGAAAAGTGCCCCCATGCCCATCTAGTTGGCAGGTACACTTAAGTACCCCCATGATAGCAAATTCTGAGGTAGATACAATCTGTTTATATACACAATGGTGGGAACCCCGGCACCAGTAGGCAGATTCCGCTATATACAACATATAAACAAAGGCACCCCAGTAGGCAGAAGTGTACCTCAGAATTTGCTTTCATGGGGGTACTTATGTGTACCTTTTCTGCTTACTAAGTCATCCGCGCGGAACACTGCCTACCGACCGCCCTTAACTATAACAATGACAACAATAACAAATAACTACTGCTAATAGTAAGCATATATATATATATATGCATTCTACAATTCATGTTTGTAACTGCAATGATTAAAAACAAACAATAAAAAACATATAATTATAGCAGCATGTAATGTAGAATTATGATAAACACAGACACAACAAGCAAGATCACATCATCATCACAGTATTGATGAAGCTATTTCATATCACCATACCGAAACATTCAATACCAACATATACCAACAACCATATAATAAATCAATAACCAGAATCAACCCTGCTGGAATTTGAAACCCGCCACGTGGCTGGTGAGGTTTGGTGAAATCAGAACTGCGTCTCCACGTTGCAATGAATCCCATTCGCCCCAAATGATGATAGTTGGAGAAGTCATGTTATATAATTAGTGGTTGAAGAACTAATGGATGACACTTTAACATTCATAACTTATATATATATATATTGATAACCCCAAATTATATTTATAATTGAGTCAACTAATCAAAAACCAATGTTGGCCTGTTGGAACCAATCTGTAGTATAGGATCAAACGTGGCTAGCTGGTAAATCCATGTAAACCCCCGAAATAAATGAAGGCTTTAAACGTGGACAATGCTACCAGCACCAGTCGAGCTACTCAAGGTCCAGAGACAAGACCACGAAACTCGGGGCCTGGGTGAAGCGGTACCGCAGGTCGTTCATGATGCTCGTTGCTGGCGATGCAAAAAATATGGGAACAACTGTCAGTTTAGCAATGTCCAAAGAGATGCCAAAAACAAAAAAACAATGGTGAAATCTAGTTCTGTTTTAGTGCTAATTTGTTTCTCTATCTTTTCTATCTGGCTAAAGTTTTACTTGTGAATCAGAATACCTTAACAATGGAAAAGTAAATACAAATAATGAGACGTGAATCACCAGATTTTTTTTGGGATCCAGGTGCATATAAACAATGGGTTTCAACTACAAGCCTGCGTTCCCCGGTCAATGTGAACCGGAAAACCAAGTAGAGCATTCCTTTGAATGAGTGCAGTATTGCTTGACCACAGAAATTATTCCATATATGCCATGGTCCTTTTGGAAGAGTGCGTTCAGGAAAAAAAACATAAGTTTTGGAGGTTAGCAAAAAAACTAATGAACTAGTTTCGAAGAAGAGGCTAGAGGATCTAGCAGCCACATCTGCAAACCAAAAACAATAAACAAGAAGAAACACAGGAAAACTGGTTGGTGGTTGAGCCACCCCTCTGACTCTGAAAAATCATGGACTTCGTCAGTTGGGTTTTTGCAGACATTCCCAACTGTTTCTGGAAAGTCATAATCCATTCCATGGTTCCAGTCACCACCAATCAGATATTTTCCACTAAAAAAAACCTCTTCTGGAGTGGGGGGATTGATTCACCCCTGGGAAAGAGAAAACAACGTTGCCATCGCCCAAAACTCTAACCCCCAACAAGATAGAATTTAGCAACATATTGGAAACATCATCAATGTCTGGTAACATGCTGGAAAAAGTATCAATTTCTGACATTCAATGAATGTCTATAATCAATTTCTGACATGTATATATATACATACCCTCTGGTCATTTAACATAGCCATGGAAGCCATGGCCCATAGAAATAGATGATTTTCCCAGCGAACTAAACCTCCATTTATGGGCCAGGGATTTTCCATGGCAAACTGTTAGCCATAACCAGAGGGTATCTGCTTGGTGATACATCTAATCTTTGTTTCTGAATCTTTTTGGGGCTTACTTACCATGAAATCAGAAACCACGTCCACGACACGGCACCCATTGCGGAGCATTCTGCTTGATGGACTCATAGAGGTTCAACGCCTGGGAATTTCGCTCATGGAGCGGCGTAAGGCGAAGCATGCGGGACACGGCAGCTGGACACTTTCCCATGGGTTTTTCAAAGCATCAAATAAGGCCTGTCCTGCAAAATATCTCAAAATATATCAAAATATATCAAAATATCTCAAAATATCATGTAAACATATGTTAAAACATCTTAGTAAACCACTTCTTAGTAATTCCCAACGAATCACCGGTTTCTTATAGTAAATTCCCAACGGAAACCCATCGGCTTGTGTTTCAATGGCCAACCGGGACGGCTAGGTCTTCGCTTCACGATGAATTATATCCTTCGTGGCTTCACCATGGTGTCGGCCATCAGCCAGTGATGTGTACCTCACTTAAGTCGTCAAGATCTTAATCATGAAATCTCAGCTTTAAACCCAAAACAAAATGAGTTTTGTTGGTTACCCAAAAAATGTTGGTAAACTTTTAAACCCCAAAAAAATGAGTTTTTTTTGGTTACCCAAAAAATGTTCGAACCAGATTTTCCAGATGCACCCAGATATAGTCCATACAAATGGGAAATCCAGTGCTACTGTATGTTTGAAACCACCAACTTTTCTTTGTTGTCCCCGGGTACAGCATTGTGCTCCTCGGAAATTTATTGCTGTCGAATTCTACCGGTTAAACCTCTGAATTCCTCTCGGCAAAACCCATCATTTCCTGTTTAACACCCCTACTTCTGTTGGTTAAAACCCATTCGTTGGGTTTTTCCAAGAAAGATGGTGCGTAGATCATCCCTTTTTCCAATCAGCATGTGATTTTGGGCTATTTATGGTTATTTATTTCCATTTCTCCACAAACCCATATATGATTGTTGGCCTTGGTCCAAAGAAGAATAAATTCATCATATGGCTATTACAGTTGGTTATAAGACCAACTACATCCCCATGATGCTTTGTTCAATCTCCATTTTCAAGGCTGGGCTCCCCCTGCCATGCGCGCGAAGCGGCTGCCGCCACCGGACCACGTGCAGACCTTGCAACAAATGAGTCTCTCTGAGAAACATTCTTCCCACTCCACTTGGTTTATGATCTTATCTTACTTGTGCAACAAATGTAGAAAGTTTTCGGGAATGATCCACTGGCTAACTATTTTCATTATCATCCCAGCAACCCCCAGCAACCCAACCCATCCAGCAACCCTACGTTTAGCACGCACGCACCAGTTGGCAATTTCATGGGTCAAATCGCCATGGAAATCCCAAGATTTTGCTGATGAAAAATCCAAAAAAAGTGGCTGGTCAAAACACTTTTTTCTTCATGGCGAAGTTTCCTCATGTTTGATCAGGTGAATCAAATCCTGATCTTTTGATGCAACAAACTCCCCATTTTTGAAATGCAGATATGGTTTTTTCCAGTGAAAGTCCCAAACGCTTCGGAAAAAACTAGGGTCCCCCTTTCACTGCCAAGTCACCAAGGTCTTCCGCGGCCCTGCCGCCTCCCGCAACTTCTCCACAGGTGCAGGCCTCGAAGATTTCGATGGGAAACTTGGACCAAAAATCCAGATGTCTTCGCCATGGCCCATAGAAATAGATGATTTTCCCAGCGAACTAAACCTCCATTTATTATGGATTTGGTTGGGATTTTCCATAAATTCTGGCTTCCATGGCAAACTATTTAAATAACCAGAGGGTGTCTGCTTGGTGGTTGACCTACCCCTCTGAAAAATCATGGAGTTCGTCACTCGGGATTATCATTCCCAATATATGGAAAAATGAAAAATGTTCCAAACCACCAACCAGTTAGAAGAATGTCCTAAAACATGAACTAACCATCAACTATTCTTAAACATTCTTAAACCAGTAGTAACTATCCTTAAATATGGTTACTAAGTTTAAGGCTATTTTGGGACACCAAAATTACATCCTCTTACCACGAACTGGTGAGGTCAGTTGAGGTCCACGAAATAAATTATCCAGATGTGCTCTTGGATTTATACATTTTTATGGGACCGGCCTGTTGCCATATTTTTCTGTGTCTTATTCAAGGGATATGCTGGGAAGATCTTTTTTGATATCAGCTTTGTGACCTCCTCAAGCCAAAAATGGACGCACAACAATTTTCGTTCAAAGACACCAGCGCAATACAAGTCATCATCGTTGAAAACCCAGCTGGTTGACATGTTGGATGTGACTGTCCACTGCGCCATGATGAAATCTCTGGATGACCATCCCAGAAGCATCCCACAAGAGATCCCACAGCATCCCAGAATTCTGACATGACTACCCCATGACTACCCGGCCTGGTAAACATAGATAGCTATTGAAGCCATGGCCCATAGAATAGATTCTATGTGATTTTAGTTCGTTGATTTAGCGAACTAAACCAATATTGTGGATCTTTCCAGTTCGTAAAAATGTAAACGTTTACCGGTCATCCAACACTATTTTGAAGACACAAAATCATCCAACGTTGCGAAGAGTCTCCAGGAATGATCCAACCAGCATCCAACCTAATCATCGAACCATATCCAACCATAGGGTGATATGAATGTGAATAAAAAATAGGTCATCTCAATCGTCATTTCACCCTGCCTGGGTACTTAACCCCCAATTTTAGTTGGCCAAATCATCCTACTCTTCAAATCAACCACCAATCCACCACTTGTTTGGTCCAACCTCCCAATCTTCAACTAACAAACACCATCTTTTTCTGGCTCCATCATCCAAATGTTCAGATACCCTCCGCTAATTTCTTACATAGCTATTGAAAATTCATTGCCCAGTCGAAATAGTTGATTTAGCCATTCAACCAATGGTGGATCTTTTGATCTTTCCAGTTTGCTAACGTTGACCAGGCCGGGTCAGTGGCCAGTGGCGCCACCCGGTTTTCCCCAAGCCCTCCGCCAGCCCCAGCTGTGGGTCCCGAACACCTCGAGGAGATCTTCGTCTCTTTGCCAGGCCTCGACGTAGGACTGCAAGCGGCTCACCTAAAAACGGAGGGATGGGAGTTTCCCCAGCCAGGCTGGGATGATGTGCCGGGCACTAAGGATGGATACCCTCTGGTAAACTAACATGGCTATTGAACATGGCCATAGAAATAGTGAGTTTTCCCATGAAAAATGGTGGATCTTTCCATAGCTATGTTAGTTTATAAGGATGAATAGATGATTTGGGGGGTACCACTAACTTTAGGAAACCTCCATATTTTTTATTGGTTGAACATGATTTTCTACGGAACATCCACCAAAGAAGATGGATGAGAACTGGGAAATCCTATTAAAATATGGATGGATGAGAACTGAGGGTGCCACCACTATCTTAGGAAACCTCTGAAAAATCGGGGCTTGAACATGGTTGAACCGCAAAGATTGGGATTTTGTCATGGCTAAACGATCCTATGAAGATCTATGACATGGATGGGGAGTAGGATCGCAAATTCACGAAAATTTCTCGCTTTCTCCAACATGTGGGGGTTTCCACAAATGGGGGTACCCCATTAAAATTGATGGTTTATAAGGGAAAAACCCCTAAAATGGATGATTTCCATGCGGTATCCCCTATGGAAATCACCATGTCTTCTGAGTTCTCTTGGAAGAACTAGGTAGAGTATGGCCTGGTATGGGTCTCAATCTAGGACTCCAAGAGATTGCCTGGTAGCTCTATAGCTTGACCCTTGAAAAAATCCTTTCACTAGGTCTATGTGAAAAACCTCAGCAGCTTAGCAGCTTAGCATAAATCAATGGGCATGGGACAGTTCTAGGACAACTATTGAACAATAATACAAAGTGGGGCCCCCAAACAATAGCTAAGTTGGTTTATAACTCCAATGTCACTATGCTTTATGGTACCTATAACGAACTAGTATTCATGGCGTTTATAAACCATCTTATAAGTGGGGGGGCCCCACATTGTAGGATCATTTTTGAACAGGGAAACCAGCCCGGTCATCCCGCGGTCCGTAATGGCCGTTCATCTTCCCTGTTGTTCAATATGGCCGTTTGGGGATATATCTCATGGAGCATATCCCCTATGTCAGGCCATCAATCCTCCTGTCGATTTCCCCTGCCGCCTCCTTGATGCTTCTGAGAATGGCTGGATTTCCTGCCGCGATCTGATGCGTGTTCTGATGCTATCTGTAGATCCGATTCGAAGGTCTTTGAGGATGCCCCCAAACAGTCACGAAAAATCAGCTTGGGCAAATATTAGCCTCTGGTTATGGCTAACATAGCCATGGAAAATCCATAATAAATGGAGGTTTCAATGGGAAAATCATCTATAAATGGGCCATGGCTTCCATGGCAAACTGTTAAATAACCAGAGGCTATCTGCTTGGTGGTTGACCTACCCCTCTGAAAAATCATGGACTTCGTCAGTTGGGATTATGAAATACACAATATATGGAAAAATAAAACATATTTGAAACCACCAACCATCTTGAAAAATATGATTTCGTCAATGGGAAGGATTATCCCATATATTATGGAAAAATAAAACATGTTCCAAACCACCAACCAGATTATCATTAGCCACAACTCATGAGGAGTTGCTACTTACATGGCACCATCCTAATTTTTCATTAGTCCTAGGGGGTCGTTAATCCTGGGTTGACATTACCCTTCATGACTAAAGTTGGGGGCCTAGCCCGACACTAATTTTCGGGGCGGACTCTGATAATCAAACCAGAAATGAGACGTTAGAAGTTTCTGTGAACATAGAGTAGCCCCTGAACAAATTCACTGGTTAATAACTCCAATAACTATGGTTTATGGTACCTATAACGAACTAGTATTCATGGGGTTTATAAACCACCATCATCATTTTTCTAACTCATATTTTAAATGCCATGGATTGAGGTATCCACCATTTCCAGATAGATAGATAGACCTCCTAGCCTCCTAGCCATCACATGCAGGAGCCCTGCCCCCGAAGCCGGTCATTTTCTTCTGCTTTCGCACCAAAGACCCAGCATGGATGTGTCTGAAAATGGGCTATGCCCTGCAAGATTTTTGCATTTTGTATAGTGTGAGAATCATGAATCAATAAATTACAATGATAAATCCAATGAATCATAGAGTAATGATGATAAATTACAATGATAAATCTATTTTTTGGATTTTTTTGGTACCCTTTCAGACAAAACCCACATGAAATCCATGAAAATCCAATCCTTCTACAGTATCTGCTGGTTGTAAACTGTCAGAACCTATGTAGCTGTCAGGAGAGCTGCCTGAGACTTGGGCATGGTTCAGCCTTTTTGCGAGACAGCCGGGCACGCAGGAGCTATGGAAAATCATGGTGCTGTTGACGCTACAATTCGAACAGCAACTGAGGGATACATTTGTGGAGATATTGCCACGCATGACATTTATTAATTTATATTCTATCTGATATTCTGATATATCTGCAGAGATTCATACCACCAACAGCAGCAGCTATGTCGAAAAATGTCGAAAATTCATGCTTAAACAGTCCTCAAAAAAATGGCGGAACGCACCGCAGAAGACTCTCTAAAACTTCACCAAGCTTTGGTGCTGCAGATGTTGCGAGATCGGGTGCCTCCAGCCGAACTGCTGTCCATGTCATGTCCCACTTCAAGTCAAACAAATGTCAAAAAGCCATGATGTTCGGTTTATATACCATCCAATCATCCAACATCAAACTATCATTTTTTGTGGGTTAGACATGGCTAAACTAGTTAATTTTTTTTGATGGTTAAAATCCACATTTCAATTTTGATGGTTAAATTTCTGAATTGCAAGAATCCATGTTAAATTTATTTGATGGTTAAAATCAAACTATGGGTAAATCCACTATTTCTATGGCCATTTTCAACAGCTATGTAAGAAATTACCAGAGGGTATATTCTGATTCCCATCATTTATAGATGATTTTCCACTATATTCTCCCATTTTCCCTATATTTTCCCAGGATTTTCCACATTTTGATGGTTAAAATCCACATTTCTGAAATGCTGTGAACCGAGCGACGTTCATCTGAAGGGCCACCCTCCACCCTCCTCTTTGGCCGCTTCGGCGGCGTTTTCCTCATCGTGAACTTCCTGAGGAAAACGTCACCATCTGGGTGTGTCTAAAAATGGATAAAACCCCCCAAACTTACCCTCTGGTAAATTAACATAGACCCTGAAAATAGCCTAGTTTTAATGAAAACTAATCTTCCAACCCCGATGACTGCCAGGGTCGAACTGTTAATTTACCAGAGGGTACCATTCAATAGTAGGGGAAATCATCAACCACTGGAAAAATGGGGAGACTTTCATCATTGTTCAGTGAACCCCAATTTTTCATCATTTTTCGGACTGTTCAACTATGAATGTCTCTGAAAAAAGGTGCTATGACTGGTACAATCATCAAGAAATAGGAGAGTCAAACTTAGATCTATAACATTCTATAACTATAATCAACCATCTCAACATGAATTGGGGGATATTTTTTCACAATCATTGATGTGGCTCAAACTGGCTGCCATGTTTACATATGTTTACCATAGTTCATTGCAATTTTTCATGATTTTCATGGGGATCAAATAGGATTTTTCTATGATCTGGTTGGAGGATGTTGGAGCTACACCTACCTCTCTGAAAAATCATGGCCTTCGTCAGTTGGGATGATCAAATTCCCAACTGTTTCTGGAAAGTCATAATCCATTCCATGGTTCCAAACCACCAACCGTTGTATAATGTGGGTGATAATAAACCATCCCCTGGTCCTCCCCATATATTCTTGTGGGATTCGTTTACCATTCCCAGTCATGGATGGTTAGTTGTAAAAATGACATTGTTTTACCCACATGATGCTCGTAGAATCCAACATCAACTGACGATTTCTCGCTAAAAAACCAGGCGGACGCGCTTTTGAATCGCGATCCTGCGAATGTCATTCACTTCAGTCCAGGTTTATAGAGTAAATTATAACTGGTTGGTGGTTGACCTACCCTTCTGAAAAATATGAAAGTCAAATGGGATTATTGTTCCCAATACATGGAAAAATAAAAAATGTTCCAAACCACCAACCAAATAACATATTATAACTGGTTGGTGGTTGAGTCACCCACCCATATTATAATCAGTAAGCACCAAGTGCTATCATCGAATGTCATGGAATGTCATGGAATGTCACAGATTTCCTGGCTGGTGGTTTCAACCTATACCCCTCTGAAAAATATGAGTTCGTCAGTTGGGATGGTTATTCCCATATATCATGGAAACATAAAATTCATGTTCCAAACTACCAACCAGATATTATAAGATGTTTACCCTCTGGTAATTTAACATAGCTATGGAAAATCACTATTATGAATTGGAAACGGGATCGTCAAATGCCCAACTTTTACCACGGCAGCGCGGTATGACTCAAGGGCCCTAAAGCCAAATGTCATCGGGGGCATGTGATCACTTGGCTATACAAAATATACATTAGACAGGTCAAACTCACACTCAACCTGTTCTTCAAGGATCACATGATGCTAGTGAAAAAGTTGGCTCTAAGGCTTCTTCTGTACACGATAAATGCACTCCTTCAAGACGCGGATAATGAGGTCCGGGCGCATGCTCTTGGTCAGAGCATCCGAGACCATAGTTCCTGTAGCAATCCAGGTAACGATGTCTCCTCCGCCATGATGCATATCCCAGGTCCTCCGGCCGTCTTGCCAAAGTGACTCATGAATCGACTGCAACTCAATGCCGAGTCGTTTGTCTGCGACCCTGCCGAGTACCTCATTCGCAAGATGGTCTGTTAGAGACCTGCAGTCTGAAAGCATCAGTTGTGGAATACAGCTGCGGCTGTCATCCAACCATGTTTTCATCGAGTCAAGTTGGCCCATCAGCTCGGCCAATGCTCCACGTAGCTTGTCACCGCTCTCTTGTCCAGCCTGCAGTGAATAAGCTTCGCATTGAAGAGTGCTGCGGCATACTCGCCGAATTGTATTTGATGCAAATCCCAATGGCATCACCCTGTAGGATGTAGTCTTGGGGTCTTTGATCTCATTGATGTCTCCAAGAAAATGGAAACGTCCTTGTTGTGATTTGTAGTTCTTCTCGTTTGAAAATGAAGCATCTGTTACTGTAATGATATCAACCTCTCCCCAGGTTAGATGTCCACCTGGAAAAATAAGTTTGTTCTCAATACCTTGTTGTGCCAGCTGTACTACGGCATTTGCGTCGTGCAAAATAGCGACTGTCGCTCCAGAAATACTGGACTGTAGGCGGCTCACACGATAACCCAAATCGGGTCTAGTCTGCCTTGCCACCCATGCCAATGATCCCGTTACAGACCGTAATCGGGTCACATCATCCTTACCCAACGGCTCGGACGCTGATCTTCCTGGCGCGATCTTGATCGGCTTGATGCGACGGGTGTTGTCGCAAGTGTCTTGTGTGATTGTTCCATCTGCAGTACGCTCAAATTGCTTGCCACAATAGCGAAACGAATTTGATTCACTTGATCCCAAGTTGAACTTCTCCAAGAAGCTGTCGATCACTGACTTTCCCTCAGGAATGTATGCGTACAAGATGTCATCCACATGTGTCGCCATAAGTGCAACGCAATCTTTGTCGGTTCCTGGAAGGAAATACAATCCTGGGTAAAACTTGGATTGTTTCAAGCCACTGGATCGGGCATCTCCGTCCAACCTCAACCAAAAACCTCGACCGCTGTCAGTCAATCCATATATAGGCACCCGCACAAGGAAAAACACCTCTGGATCAACTCCCGGGAGACCTCCTCGGGGTTGTCTCATAATGAGAACTCTATCAAGAGGACCTTGGAAATATGCGGATGCGACGTCCGCACTGTGCAATTGTGCGCCCTGGATCGCCGCCCAACAGCAAAGAATGTTGTGAGCTTCCGTATCTGCTGTAGGACTGTCTGATCTCAAACCTTCACTGACTTCGAAATTGCCGCATGATACCAACCGGCTCTTGAACTTTGGCATATATTCTTGATCTGTTCTTCCTTTCATAAATTGATTCTTATCAACATCAACCCACTTGCTGGGAATACATTGATGTCCTTCAGCAATCAACCTCTCAGCATCTTCTTTTGAAATTTCAACAACAGCAGCGAACTCAAGGAACTTGCTCCACTCCTTGGTTCTGGCATCCATGATGTTCTTCTGTACATCAGGTGACGCTGATTCATAGTGGATTGATTTCAACACTTTCTTACCTTGCTCTTCGTCCTCAGGGACTTCAACTTCCTGGGACAAAAATGATGCAAACAATGCTCGTGCTTCTTGTTGTTCTTCAGGACTTCGTTCTGAGTCTCTCTCACGAGCTCTTTCAAGATGTGTTCGCAATTGATGTGGTAAGTCATCCAAAAGTTCCCTTCGCAATGGCCAAGATGATGCTGACGGCGAGGATAGTGGTCCCAAAACGGAGCCACTTGGAGTAAGATCAGGCACAAAGGAGTCTCTCCGAGATGGCACAAGTGATGAGCCTCTCTCCGACTCAGGTTGTAGCTGAGACTCTACTCGGGGTCTCACGTTGCATTCATGACCTCCATCTCCTGGATGTGGTCTTTCAACTCTTCTTTCTGGGGTTCTACTCTGTGAAAAGATGTCTTCTTCCATAGGACCAGTGTCTTCCTCCTCCTCTTCTTCAAAGAAACCGGGCCGTATATCCCATTCATCTTCAGATACTTCTGGTATAGGAGGGAGTGCTGAATCCACATTGCCTTCATGGACAACTTCAACATCATCTGATTGTCCTGGACCATCACGAACAACTTCAACCTCATCTGCTTGTCTTGCATCAAGAAACGCTTGTTGATCTGTATCGTTGATGATCTTGTATGGAATCACAGGTTCACCATTCAACACCGATTGAGCAAGAGCTTCAGAAGGAGAAGCAATGCGTATGTTGTGAGAAGCTACAAGTACTGGAACGTTACCACATAGTAACCATATGTTCTTCTGGTTCTCGTGTCCGATCACACGACATGTTGGTGACCAGGACGTTCCTCCTCTCTGATTGTCTCGTCTGAAAGTGACAAGATCACCAATGTTGAACTCACGATCAAACACACTGGCATTGCGTGTCAACGCTCTCTGAACTCTTCTTGAACAATCAAGGTGAACAAAAGCCTTTTGTGCCTCAATCCTGGCCAAATGTTGTAATGCAAAAATTGATGAAGGGTCATGTCGGGCCTGAATGGCTCCGAGCTGTGCGTGATCTTCCTCTGACATGAGTGAAGCTACACCACGGGGAGCTCGACCAAGCACCCACTGAGATGGAGAAAAACCTCCAACACGTGCAGAGTCGTTCTTCACACTGAGCACCTGTGTGATGCACGACTCAACCTGTTCTTTGGTACAAGCCCCAACTTCTGTACACACTCGCCTGAAAAGAGCCTTCAACAAACCACCATGCCTCTCTACTCGGCCCAATGATTCCGGGCTCTCAAGGGGCACATGGTGCACTTGAATGTTATGTTCATCCATGTATTGTTGTAAGACACCACGATTGTGCAAACCACGGTCACACATGATAGCAACAGGATGTCCTGCCCAACTGAACCAACGTTTGATGAGTGCGTCCAAACAGGATCGCGAAGAAGCTTGGCCTGCTCCAACCTTCACAATTTCAGCCTGTTGAAAACAAGTGCCAATACAAACCATGTTGAGAACTTGATACTTCTGCCCAGTTATATCTGTCAACTCCAGTACATCAATCCCCAAAGTATGGTTGAATGTATAATCACTTGGAAGCGTAACTTTGTGAGTGGGTTTCTTTGCTGATGTTTTCTCACATGTTTCACATCTATGCAACTTCACTGCATCAACAAACTCCTTACTCACCTTTGCAGCACGCACCAAATTGACCATCACCGTCTTGGGGACATGTCCAAAAGCCCTGTGCAACCTACGCACAGCAATCCTGACACGCTGGGGAAGTTTGCGCCAAGACCTACGCCTTTCTGTTTCATCCTCTGGCAATCCAGGGATATCAACATCATCCAAAAGGGTCTCTTCATGTGTCAGGTCCTCAACCGGATCCTGCAATGCAACATCTTCTGGGCCATCGACTGCATCCCAGTTCCCACCATGTTCCTGAGCCTCTTCGATGATCTCTGCTGGAAAGGCAACGCTCATCTGCTCCTCCAATTCACGTTCAAGTGACCAATCACGAATCCATTGACAAAACTCCCAATTCAAAACGTCATCCAATTGTCGATACATAGACCAGTCTTGAAAACCTTGAATGAGTTCATCATCATTTGACACAAAAGCAAGACCAACTTCATTGATGTATGGAATCTGTGGTGTTTTGAATGATTCCCATCGTTCAGTGTGTGCGACATCAACAATGAGAAACCTACACCCTGTGGCATCACAATACTGTTCCAACTCAAATACAAGATCCCCATGACACAGTGGATAATGTTCTGACTTGTATTCAATTGCAACAATGATCAATGTGCAACCTTCGAACATGTCTTTCCAACCGTGTTGCTCAGCATCACCGTCCAAGTACGCAGCATTCATGCCAACGTCATAGGTGTGCTCGAAAAAATCCTGGAAAAGAGTCGGATGTGACGTGATGATTGCAACCCCTGATGTCCCATTGGAAACTTGAGGCTGCATCCCAAGACTGGACTGCATTACCCGGTCATGGTTGTTGAGATTGTTGATACCTTCCAGCACCATCTTCCAGTGTTTCTTGCTCATGGTCCTCCTCTCATCAGGACGGACTGTCAAATCAACGTTGGAATCAAAACGTACAGCCATGAAACCAGTGGGAGAATACTCATAGTCATATTCATATGAATCGGAATCATCTTGTTCCAACTTGGGCATCAAGACCTTTGGCTGGGGCTTCGACTTCACTGCATACATCCTTTTGGGTTCTGAGGATTTCATCTCAACTTTTGGATTCAAAGACTTTTCAAAATCATCCCTTACATCCCGAATTTTCTTGTTGGGGGTCAACCTGACACGAACGCTCATGTATGCTCCCCTCCCGGAGTCATCGAACACCCCAGGTGGGTGGTGAAACACAATCACATCGATCCACGAGTTGCTCAAACGCACTGTTGCCCTGCTATCAACGTTGTCTTCAATGAGTTCCCAGTCGCCTCCATTGCGAGGTCGACACCATGTAGATCGCTTCCAGTGCTTGATGCCATTCGAGACCTTGACAATCCGATTTGGCCGGATATGATCTCGAATCAGGACGTTCATGCGAACTCCTTCCACCAGTGGGTCTTCTCCATCTTTGCAAATCCAAAAGAGCCGATCCCTGTTACCCTCACGGATGCAAAAAGACACAACTTCGCTAAGGAGCTCGCCGTCCAATGTCTTCACTGACACGTTCTTGTTGTCAAACGGTCCATCTGATGCCAAATTGTTTCGGATCAGTCGCTCAAGTTCATCGCGATCATTGGGAGGCTCTCGAGATCGTTGTGGCAACGTTGAAGTTCGAGGTCCATCCATGGCCCCTGAAGATCGGGATCCGTCATCGGTCCCTGGCACGTCCGAAATGTGCGGTGGAGGATGATCTGGAGGCCTCGGCATCAAAGATGGTCTCAAAGGATCCAATCTCGGGTCCAGCCATTCTCCAAGGAGGCATCTTGCGACTGTAGCTTGGGCTTCTCCTGCGTCTTGGTGGTGATGGTGGTGTTGGCAATCGTCGTCGACGTAGAGGGTTCCTTGATCTTCGACCTGTCTCAGCCATCCTTTTGATCTCAACCTGTTCTGTCCGAAGATGTCCAACGTCAGTTGCAAGTCCTTGTACCAAGCGTCGAATCTCATCAAGTTGATCTGTTGTAGGATGACCTGCAGTGGGATGATCTGATGTAGGATGAGATGAATGTCCACCTGAAACATCATCGGCTGGAGCATCGCGCACGTCACGGCTTGAAGCCACACTGCCTCGTGATCGTGCCAACCTTGACATGTTCGGGATCAAATGTCGAATTTGTCCCAAGCTCGCAGCCATGTCCTTACATCCATGACAAACTCCACCACAACGCATCTCTCCCCACATCCAGGATGATGCATGAATGAGAACAACGTCATAACCAAGGACTTTGAGACACCTGTAGGCAGCAAATCCTTGTCCCACTGACCTGTGGCGACCTGACTTGCACTCCAAGTCCACCAGCACCTTACTGTCGGCTTCCTGCTGTGTGACGAACTGGAGGATGTTGTTGAGATGTTGGATGAACCTGTCTACTTTGCTCATAGTCTCAAGGATCCCATGATGCCAACCCACATGCGACCTGAGGTTAACGTCCTGATCAGGATCGTTAATGTCCTCACAGTTGATGCTCAAAGTGCTCCTGCTGGTTCTGCACGCATGTTGTTGAAATCTACGTCCACGAGTCATGATGACCACCTTCCTGTCACTGCGCAGTTCTTCATTCAACTTCGTCTGCAAGATGTCGTAGTCCCTCGAATGAAAACCACACATGTCATGGTCAGCCATGGCAACTTCCGATGTGGATGCTGTGTATGCGATGTTGTACTTTCTGTGACACTTTGGGATTTGGGGAAGTTCATTCGACGGTGTGTTGTTGATGTTGGTCAATCCTTCAGTCAAGTTCATCACAAGTAAACCTGATTTGGAACATCTCTTGATATTCAATGGTTGATCTTTGATGGAAATCACCCCTTTTGCTAGGTCCTTCACTAGGCCTAACTTGGTTTGCGCATGCAATGAAAGAAGCAATGGACTGTTGCCTGTTGACAATTGATATGAATCCAACTCCCCATTCATGTTCCCGTCTGGAAGCAGCAGCGAAAAAGGAATAGATCTCACACCTTCGGTCTTGGTACTACCACTTCCCAGACCAGCAAAACTCTTACAACCGTCATCCTTCAATGGCATGCTGTAACCCAAACGGGCCAGTCGTGCTTCTGCATCGACTGCCCAGGCTTTGCTATGACAAGTGCTGTTGCAACCTTCATCCAACACTGCAAAGACATGGGATGACCTGGCAATGTCAACAGTTTCAAAGTTCATGTAAACCAAGTCTTGAGGGTATTGAATGTCACTTCCATGCAAACAAATGCCAACGTACCCAGCTAACTCCCTGCCCGAGGGGTCGCCGTGCCCATCTTCATTGACAAGAGAAAAACTGTCCTCTTCCTCTGTCACGTCATTGATGGCTTGATGGAGTAGTTCATGTAGACGTGCACGGGTCATGACCTCAGATTGACAGGTTTCGGTAACAAGAGTGGCAAACAGGGGCAACAATTCTTCCAACTGGACTGGATTCAATCCATCCGATTCTTCAACCAATGATTCAACAATGGGGACTGTTCGAACTGATGCTGTTTCAACCTTCTTGGCAATGGCAATACGCTCCTTGCGAATCTGCATAGGAGCTTCATCAATGAAAGTGCAACACTTCTTGCAGAAGGTACGGTGTGTTGATTTGCTGGATCCCCTAAAATCGGTGTCATCATGAGGGCAATTCTCAGGGGACATCAACGGTACCATGTCACGCCTTGTTGTTTCGGAATGACCGCACACAAGGCAGGTCTTCCTGATGGTGTACCCCGTAGAACCTTGTTTTGTAAACTCACGACATTCCTGACACTTGTTCGGCAAAGGAGGATTTGGGGGTTTCTTTCTGCCAGTTCCCCGAGCCACCAACAAATCTCGGTGCTCGACATGCTCAACAGGGACTTCGCGCGGGTGAATCCCATCAGCACCAACCACAAAGTACTTGTCAACCCAATTCAACCATGTGACATAGTATGGACTCTTGGGGGTATGTTTCTTGGCATGATGATAGTACCCTGTCTGTTCAAACAACACATTCCAAAAAGACAAACCCTTGAACTGTCCAACAGGAAAGATGCACCCATGGTCCTCGGGTCTCATTGTAACATCGAGATCCCGGGAAATCAAGCCAACGTTGCTGCTGGATGCTGCTGCACGTGAAGGTCGACTGCTGGGCTTCGCTTGTCGAACTGCCATCATAGCAACTCCATCTCTGTCACGATCAGGTGAAGCTGTCAAAGTCACACCATCGTCATCTGAAGAATCGCTCATGTCGGCAAAGTGAGCTGCGGGCTTTGGGGCTGACTTTCCAGGGGCTCCGGCTTTCGACCCCGGGAATTTACATTCCGGGTCACCGGCCCAGTGCCCTATGACTCCGCATCTCAAACATTTGCTCTTCGACTTCAGCTCTGTGAGCTTCCGTCTTCTCTGATCGATCGTGAGGTTGGACTTCACGATCTTTCCTTTCCCCTTTCCTTTGGGCTTCCCGAAGGATTTGCCCTTGCCACCTGCTTTCCCCATTGCGGTGAAAGCAGCAAGTTGTAGCTGGATGGCGTCTCCTGCTTGTCGATCGTCTTCTGCACCTTCAACTTCAAGCAAGCTGTTCAATGCAACTGCTTCGTACTCATCGACGTCGTCAAAGTAATCAAATTCGTTGTCACCTTCTAGGTTTCCTGGCTCCTCTTCTGCAATGTCACCAAGCATGCCAACATATGAATCATCCTCCCAGGATTGATCCACAGCTTCATCCCAAGATTCTGCATGTTCCTCCCCATCATCGGGGTAGGCTGCATAGGCTGCTTGGGAATACGATCCCTTCGAAGAAGGTTTGCCTTTGCCATAACCTTTGCCTGACGACTTGCCATGCTGTTGAGGATTACCACGTCCTGTCCAGGATCGTGACCCTTCTCGCAAGTGAGTGCCACTGTAGTTCTCGATCAGCACCTTGCCAACACCTTCAAAATCCTTAGTGTCTGCACAGGCCTTCACAACGAGGATCTCCTGTCGATTGAGCCCACTCAACTCCAACATCAACTCTGTCCTCAAGCTGTCCGAAAACACCATTGTGTCATCCAACTCGCATAGCATGTGCCACCAACGTCGTCTCCTCTGAACATAGGAAAGCATGGGTTCGCCTGGTTGGCGAGATAAAGGACCACCTTGCTTCTGTCCTGCTCGAAATAATTCCTTGGCTTCCTCACGGGCTCTTGGAAACACATGGGATTTGATCTCACCCACAAGTTTCACAAGGCCACCAGGTTTGGACAACACTTCAAGTCCAAGATCCCTAGCTATTGAGAAAGCATCTCCTCTCAGTCCTTCAATCACCTTGTTGACCAATGGTCCACGATCAATGTCTGTCTTCTGCTTGCCGGACTTCGAGGATTTTCGGCTCGCTCCAGACTTCGGAGTCGAGACTGCTGATGTAGGCTGGGCTGCTTGAGTAGCACCCGACAAATCTGGAAAAGTAACATACTCATCTGCGTCTTCTGCGGCAGGCTCTGTTGCTGTGGTCCCAACGGGATCCGCAGGCTTACTTGTCTCCTCCTCCAATTGTTGCTCATAAAGACGAATCCGAAGGAGAGTCCTGAACTGCCAATCATGAAAGTTCGCCGCATCACCTGCATAGATGTATGAGCCACTCTTCGTCTCAAGTGGTGCCGACGAATGGCGCTCCTGATTGAAACGAAGGCCATTGATCGACATGATGCTCGCTCCGTTCGGAGTCGAACAAGGAAAAACGTTAACAAGTGTCTGCCCTGGTCAGGGTCAGACAGATTCCCGAACCACGACACACTCGAAGTTCAGTTGATTCCCAAAGTTACCAGACTCAAATTCACAAAGGGTTCCCTGGGTCACTGACGTATCACCGGATGCGGGTCGTCACCCGCTCCGCTACCAATATGAATTGGAAACGGGATCGTCAAATGCCCAACTTTTACCACGGCAGCGCGGTATGACTCAAGGGCCCTAAAGCCAAATGTCATCGGGGGCATGTGATCACTTGGCTATACAAAATATACATTAGACAGGTCAAACTCACACTATTTTTTTATGGGAAAATCCACTATTTCTATGGCCATGTTCAATAGCTATGTTAGTCATTACCAGAGGGTACTGTATATTAAACGTTTGAGTATGTGAAGCAACACCATCTGCAACCAATTTTTTCAGTCATGGGATGGATGTCTCAAGAATCATCCGGATCAAGACGTCAGGGAACATGGAACAGATGGAACAGTGATACCCGGCCTGGTAAACATAGAAAAAGCTATTGAAAATCACCATTGAAATAGTGAGTTTTCCCATGAATAGTATGGTGATTTTCCATAGTTATGTTAAATTACCAGAGGGTACACAAAAATACCGAGAATACCATGCAGTTCATGACGTCTGCCTCAGCCATGATAGATTCGTCTTACAAAACCTTGGGGACGTCCTTAGTAATGGTTTTTGCGCATAGCAAAAAAAACTGATCATCATGAATCATCATGTTCCAGTATTTGTCAAATTCCAGCAATGTTTTCAAGAATTTCACATCATTTTCCAGCATCTCCATGATTTTCCCCATATTTTCCCATGATTTTCCCACATTTTTGTACCACGTGAATTTTCAACGAAGCCACGTCGATGGCGAAGGCCATAGCGACCACCAGAGTTGCATCCACTTGGGGTCCGACCACCACGTGGTATCCTGAAATCACGGAAAACTCATAGGGAAATCCATGGGAAAGTCTGGAATTTTGATGATTTAAGATGGATGAGAAGTTCTGGCCCGAGTCCCTTCCAGTGGTAGAACCGATTCACAGCTAATCACCGGGAGATTGTTTCATACCCCATGGAGCCCCCTTCATTTCTTCGTTTGCCTTCCGAGCATGGGGAACGCTTTTCGGGAGTCTTTCGTTTTGGGCGGCTCATTGAAGATGATCTTCTGGAGGCCACTTTGGTAGGGACGAAGTTTCAAGTACTCTTCAACAAGCACATTTGCCATGATGTTTTCACGGTTTATGATGCGGTTGTCCTCACGATGGAACCATGTTTTCTCCACATGGATGATCAATCACGTTTGGTGCCATATGAAGGGCCATACTCCACGCCTCTGATCAAAGAGGTATGTGCCGGCATCGGCGGCCTGGGCTTAGGCGCAACTGTCCTTGGATTTCAGGTGGTGGCTGCCCTTGATAGCAACCCGCTGGCCTGTCAGCACATGGAACTCAACCAGATTGGCAACGGCAATGTCCTTTGTCGTGATCTTGGCAATGATTCTGCAAAAGGAGAGTTACATGTGGCCGGGGGAGTTTGTGCTTCCACGTTGTCAGCAGGTTTTCCGTGCCAACCTCATTCGACACAAGGATTGGGGGCGGGATTCATGGATCCAAGACATCATGTTTTCGTGGCGGTCCTCCGCACGGCATACCTTCATGTTGTGGATTGTCTTGTTTTGGAGTGTACTCCGCAAGCCCAATTTGACAAGGGAGTTCGTTTTGGTTTGATGGAGTTAGCTAGCATCATGGGATGGCAGATCCATGAGACAACCTTGGCTCTTTCCCATCAATGGCCATGTCGACGACACCGTTGGTGGGCTATCCTTTGTTCTTCCTCATGGCAATCCACTACTTTGTTGAAGTGGCCTACAAGTTCTGACTTTCAGACGGTGGGGGACATTCTGCCTAGTTGGGGCTGTTGGCCTTCTACCCAAGAGCAAGAGCTTCTACTGAACCCACAGGAATTGGCAGCATATCAATCTCCTGAATTTGGACTGGACAAACGCCTGTTAGAACATTCTGACATGGCACCGACGTTTCTCCATTCATACGGATGTGCTCTGTCTGCCTGTCCTTGTGGATTTCGCTCTCACCCATTTGCAGATGGCACATTGCGACGAAGAGGCCTTCGTGGATGCTTTGTGATTTCTCTTCAACTGCATCAGCCCAGATATTTGCACCCAGTGGAACTTGCTGCTCTCCTTGGATTTCCAGCGACTATGAGCCACTTGACTTCTCTCCGTGGTGCACTTTGCCTTCTGGGCTCGGTGGCCTCTCCACTTCAGGCACTCTGGGTCTTCTCATGTCTTCAATCTTTGGCCAAGGGACACACTCGCATTGAGACTTTGGACTGTGCACAGTCAGCCCTGTCAGCATACCGACAGCAACTGCTCTTGGACTTGGAGCAATTGTTCGGGTCTTCCAATTCGATTCCACGATCCCTTGCCCTATGTGATGTCGATGGTCTCATTCCCATGCGGCTGACTGGATTCGTCACAGTGGAGGCCTTGCTGCAGGCTCAAGCTCAACATCTAAGTCCTGGAGCAGCATTGGAACTCTGGGATGGCCCGCGCCGACTTCCGGATCATCAACTGCTCTTGCAACAGGGAGTCCATGGTCCCTACTTGCTCCGGGTAGGTGAACCTTCATCTCCATGCTCCTCCTCAGGTTCGGTGGTGTTGGCCATCAACTATCAGTCCCAGATCCACATTGCCTTTTTGCAAGCCGGAGACTTTCTCTTTCAAGCTCTTCTCCAATGTGGACTTCCACTGACTGAACCCTGCATGGACGAAGACAACCAGCTTTATGGCCTTGATCAACGCATCTGGCATTGTCGTCGACTCAGACTCTCAGGATCTTCCATGACCTTGACTGCACATGGACTTCCACAAGCCCAACAGCAGGGCCTGTCAGATGCACACATCTGGTTGATGATGCGTGCCATGCTTTCCAACCACTTGGACGCGGTGCAACTGGTACATCCTCTCCTTGCACAAGCTCTTTTGCAGGATTCATCTTGGACTTTCAAGGGCATGGATTTTCTTGTCCCACTCCGTGACCATATGATCTGCATTTTCGCTGTGCGAGGACACTGGGTTTTACTCTGGGATCAGCGTGTCGATGCTGGCTGTCATTGGACTTTCTTTGATGGACTTTCTTCCACAGCTAGGCCACAGGCACAACAACTGGCCCAGACACTCAGTTTGCTTTGGGGGGAGTCCACTGTGAACCTGCAGTTTCATCAAACTCCTTTGCAAAGTCATGCCCACACATGTGGAACCATCGCTCTTTGGCAGCTCTTCTGTCTGCTTCACGGCAATGCCCCTCTTTCTGCCACGGATGAATGGCAACTCCATGAACACATTTGCAGCCTGCCTCATGCGGAAGAACACATTTGGGCTATGGGGCGTTCTCCAACAGAAGTCCCTGAACGACTCAGAGCCCTGTTGGTTGACAAAGGAGTTCCTGAACCAGATTCTGATCAACGGGCTCAAGATGTCATCAAAACCCTTGGACTTAATGCTGTGGCGGAAGCTCTGATAGCCTCCAACGCATGGGCCGCTTTGAAGAGTTTGGCATCCAGGCCATCCACAAGACTGCGCCTGATCAAAGACTACGAGTTGAAAGCTCACATCAACCAGCAAGCCTCATCCAAGCATGGTGCTCATGTTGCCAAACCGAAGCAGAAGAAGCACTCAGCTCCAACCACAGCACTTCCACCAGTGGATCCCATCTCACTCAAGTTGGTTCCCAACACTTTTGTGGATGATGATGGAGACGAAATCCCTCAGATTCAGTTTTCTGAAGTTGACAAGGATGCTCATGGACTTGCTTTCTGCACCTTGCGCCAGGCACAACCCTTCATGGAAGCCACGGACAACATCAGCTCCACTACGCTGGGCTTGCTCATCACGTCTGAAGCTTCTGCCGAAGGACATCGAGCAACCAACTTGCATTCTTTGCAGTATCCTGCTCTATGTGCCGCTACGGGTGAACCTATGTTGCTCCAAGGTTCACTCTTGACCCTGAGTGACGGAGCCATTCATCGGAAACAGGATCAAGCCACTGACCTTGAGGTTTCCAGTACTGACATCATCAGAATCCAGATGCACCGAGAGGAGCTCTCCATGGATTGGTCGCAAATCACAGGTGGTCCAATTCGAGCTCTTCTGCAATTGGCTCCATCCTTTCGGCTCTGTTCTGGCCGACAATGTGGTGCTGAATGTCCTTTGTATCATCCACCCATTGACGAAGATCTTCCTGGACTCATCTTGGACATTTGGGCACGGAGTTTCTGCAACATGAATGGCAAAACCACCAAAGCAGGACAAGCCGCCTACTTTCAGGCCCTTCTACGAGTTCCATCAGTAGCCCTTGAACAACTTCTTCGGCTCCATGTTCAAGGCCTGTATGTGGAACCAAGAGCTCCTTTGGAACGCGGTCCACACCCAGATTACAGCGTGATTTGGCTGCCGGGCCGTACTCTTGAGCAAGCCCTGCATCGCCTCAGAACATGCGATCATGGACTTTCCCTGGCCAAGATGAACCAGCGCTTTGGGATTCGCGTTCGAGCTCAACATGAACAGCAGGCTCACCAAGCACTTCGTCCGGATGATGAATATGTGGCAGTCCAGATCAAGCAGATCTACCAGATCTTTCCCCTACCTCATGGCCTCTCCCGCCAACAGATCAACAAACTGCTGGCTGCCTGGGGCTGGACGGCCAAGCCGCTGCAAACTACCAGGGGCAATCATCAAGGACAAGGATGGGCAGTTGGCTCTGACTCACCACCTCCAAACCCAGTCATGCGTGGTTTTGACAGAGACTTGCTCATCACTCTACACAAAGAAGTGCATTCCACTACGGCATCACCACCAGTGGTAGCTTCACAGAAAACCAGACGCTTCTTGAAAGAGGGTACTACCACCTCGACCACTGATGATCCTTGGCACAATGGGGCAGATCCTTGGGCGAACCTTCGACCCGTCTCCTCTCTGACAGCTTCTTCTGCAGCTCCTGCACGTCGTTTTGAACAACTACAAGAACACATCCAGGAGACCATCAAGCAGCATGTCCATCAACCGCCCCCTGGGCTGGAAATTGCACAGGATCCTGCCATCCAACGCCTGCAAGTCAATATCACTGAACTTCAGGCACAAGGAGCTCAGTTTCAATCTCGGTTTCAGGAGGCTGGCCAACGAATGACCTCTACTGAACAGCAACTCACCCACCTTCAGCATGTGGTGGAACAACAAGGCCAACAAGTTGCGCACCAGATTGCGACGATCCAACAAGAGGTTGACAACAAGACGCAGATCTTGCAAAGTTCACTGCAGGGTTCTTTGGCTGCTATGCAACGCGATTTTGACCCTTCGCTTGACTCCAAGCTGGCCAGTCGCTTTGATCGCATTGAGTCGATGCTGGCCAAGAAATCCAGAACGGAAACTTGACTAGGGCACACTCGATATCAGTTTGCAACCGCTGGTAGGCGAGGATGGTTTTCATGGTTGCTTTGGACTTTCTTTCTGATGCCTTGGGTGTGGGCAGAAGGTCTTCAACTTTTCACTCCAACATCGATGGACTTCGAACATGTTGGCATACCCAGTTCCGCCCTATGGGGCACAGACCTCTGTTCTCCGTTCTCTGGGGACAATGGTTTCCGTTTTGGGGAAGCTGAGCACCCGGGCCCTATGGACTTGGACTTTGAGGCCTCAGCCAGTCCCAGCCACTCTTTGGATTTTCAGCACCTGCGGGTTGGTTGCTCAAATCCCTGTGGACTTAGAGGGAAAGAACTTTCGGCACTCTCATTGGGACCTGGCATTTGGACTTTCTCCGAAACCCATTTGACAGCGGTGACTCAGCGCTCTACAGCATCGACTCTGGCAGCCTATGGCACCCAACAGAATCGCTCCATCCGTTCCCTTTTTGGAGCCCCTGTCTCCTACAGGCACAACTCAGATACGGCAGGGACTTGGTCAGGCGTGGGCATCATCGCAGACTTCCCATCTCAGGAACTTGCCATCCCTTGGACTCTTGGTGAACGAGATGCAGGCCGTGTCATGGTTTCACGACATTTTGTTGGCCCCACAGACTTTACCATTGCCTCAGTGCATGGCTTCCCAGCCGGACCGACCTGGCCCAAGCACCGGGAGCTCACTGACAAGATGCTCACCACCATCACTCAACAGGTGGTCATCGGTGCTACCGGTTGCCGTATCATCCAGGGGGACTTCAACAATCCCTCTGGTTTGGATGCCTTTCACATATGGCGCCATTATGGCTGGGTTGAAGTTCAGATGATGGCTCAATCGCAATGGGGACATACGCCAACTCCTACCTGCAAACAGGCTACTATGGTGGATTTGATGTGGCTTTCTCCAGAGGCAGCAAATCTATGCACCCAAGTTGGCACCATGTCCATCTTTGCGGATCATTTGACTGTCTTCGCTGACTTTCAATTGCCTTCGGCAACAATGTCCATTTCGCGATGGCCACTACCATCGCCCATAGAATGGGATCAGATCAATCTGACTTCCTGGCATGATGCTATAATGCAACACCCTGGCCCTACTTATGATCATCAATCTCCTGATGACTTTCTGGCCAATTGGGCTGCGCATTGGGAACAACAACTACATGGGCATGTCCAAAACCAACCAGATGGCCAACTCCCTCCACGTTGTCAAGGACGAGCCAAACATACTCGACCTACCCGATCTTTGTTGGCTGCCACTGTTCCCAAGCCTTCTCGGCCAGGAGAAGTTGCATTGAAATCAGATTTGGTCTCCATGGCGGTGCACAAGTGGTTCCGGCAGCTGCGCCGACTCCAAAGCTACAAACATGCCGCATTGGCTAACAAAGACACGGTTGATGCGGAGGTGTATCGCCTACAATTGTGGCATTCCATCAAACGCGCCAAGGGCTTCAACCATTCTTTCCCTGCGTGGTGGCTTCAACGACGGCACAAATCGCCAGCAGCTCCCATGACGCTGCCGATGGCTCCTCCGTCAGCTGACTTGGCCCTCATCATCTTCCAGGACTTCAAGCTCAATTTCGAGCGTTTCGAACTTTGGCACCTGCGACAGAAAGGCAAGTTGCTGCAGGCCAAGCATGACCGTACCTGTCATGCGCTCTTTCATGAACTTCGAGACCCTGGCCGGGGGCAATTGGACTTTCTCTGGGACACCATCACTTTTGCTGTCCTGGACTTTGACCAGCAGACCAACCAGATCCATTTAGACGGCAACATCCCAGATGCTGCGAATCGTCTATGGTATCACAATGGGCAGCAACTCAACCCCATTGCGGCCAACGATGACCTGTTGCACTTGCCAGCTTTGCCGGCGAACTTGGAGGTGGGAGATGAGATCAAGATGACCATTTCCTTTACATCACTGGAGGCCATTCATGAGGCCATGCTCAACCTCTGGCGGCCACGATGGCAGAAAACTTCCAACATAGGTTCTGCTGATTGGACTCGGATCCTGAACTTTGTGCAGGCGTATATGCCCAGTTTGCCTTTTCCTTCAGCGACCATGGATGTTTCCACTTGGCAGCATACGCTGACAAAGTTTCCCAAGCGGGCAGCAAGAGGAGTTGATGGAATCTCAGTGGCAGATCTGAAGCATCTTCCAGCCCTGACCACTCAGCGGCTTCTGGATTTTTTGCGACAGATTGATGGGCAGACATGTTCTTGGCCTTCCCAATTCCTTTTTGGTAAGGTCATTAGCCTGGCCAAGAGAGACCACCCTCATTTACCGGCCCATTTCAGGCCCGTGGTCATACTTAGCTGCATTTACAGAGCCTGGTCGCGACTTCAAGCACACTCAGTCATCCAAAGACTGGCTGTGGTGGTTCCAGATGCAGCCCAAGGTTTTCTTCCGGGCAGAGAATGTGCCAATGTATGGCTGAGACTCCAGAGCTACATTGAACTGTGCCTCCAACACCAGTTGGACTTTAGTGGTTTCAGTGCTGATTTGGAAAAGTGTTTCAACAACATTGACCGAGATGTTCTGTTTGCTTTGGCTCAGCATGTTGGTTTGCCCAATAGCCTTTTGCGTCCATGGCGAAATTTCCTGGATTCATTTGAGCGTGCTTTTGAAGTCCGCACTTCATTGAGTCCGGCGGTTACCAGCTCTCAAGGACTGCCAGAAGGCTGCTCGCTCTCAGTGGTGGGTATGATTCTCATCGATTGGGCCTACCACATGTACATGAAGGTCCTGACTCCTTCAGTACATTTGTTCAGCTACGTGGACAACCTCACGGTAGCAGGGTTTCAAACTTTAGACGTGGTTTCTGCCTTCTTTTCTACCATCAGCTTCTTTGACCTTTGGGGCTTAAAGGTGGATTTGGACAAGACCTATGTATGGGGTTTGACTCCTCGCAGTCGTGAACTTCTGCGTCATCTAGGCCTGGTCTTGAAGCAAGATGCCATGGAATTGGGTGGCAATATGTGCTTTGGCAAAGCGCGACGAAATCGGCTTTTCAAAGCTCGAGCCCAGACTTTGACCGCCAAATGGATGAGGCTGAAGAGAAGCAAGGCACCACAGGCCTCCAAAATACAAGTCCTGCCTTTGTCTTTTTGGGCCTCTGCTTTGCATGGAGCGGCCAACACCCTGATTGCGGAAGGGCATCTTCATGACTTGCGCCAATCTGCCAATCGTGCCCTGCACCTGAATCAGGCTGGCACCAATGCTTTGTTGAGGTTTTCTTTGCAGACTACCATGTTGGCGGACCCTGGCTTTTTCTATGTGACTTTGGTGGTGAATACTTTTCGTCGCCTTTGCCTTCGCTCTACGTCATTGTTTGCATGTTGGCGTTGGTGGTTTGATGCCTTTCAAGGGGATCTACAACCTGGACCATTTAGTACTCTGCTTCAAACTTTGAATAGCATTGGCTGGTTCATTGTGACTCCGCCGCATGTTTGCGACCACAATGGAGATCAACACGACCTCCTGCTGCTCAACAACAGCCTGTTGCAACGATTGCTGCAAGATGCTTGGCTCTGGAAGGTAGCACGTCAGATGCATCAGCGCCCCACGATGAGGGACCTGGATGGGATCGACCGCTACAACACGGTAGAGCGCAACAAGCACCTGACTGCTCATCAAGCCTCACTGCAATCGGCTCTTCAAAGTGGCGCGTTCATTGACTCCTGGATTCATAGTAAATATGATTCCACCAAATCGGGGCTTTGTACTATTTGTAACTGTCCCAACACCCATAGTCATCTTTTGGTTTGTAGGAAGTACCAACACTTACGGGATAAGTTTTCTTTGACCAGTGCGGAGATGACCTCCTGGCCACAAAGCTTTGCGCTGCACCTGCTTTGCCCTAGCCCGCCATTTACAGCGGCGCTGCGGAGCTACTTCCAGCACTTGCCGGATCTCACTGCCGAGTTTGCGAGCGGCCCCAGTGAGGAGGAGATGGACCATTTGTTCACGGATGGCTCATGTTTTGCCCAAGGCCGTTGGGAAACCCATACGGCATCTTGGGCGGTTTTCAACGCCTCTTCGCAGTGTCCAGTGGCATCGGGACCGGTGCAGGGTCTTGAACAGACCATTGGGCGTGGTGAGATGGTCGCACTTATCAGTGCACTGCAATGGGCCTTACGTTTTCGCAAACGGGTTCACATTTGGATGGATGCCAAGTTTGTCCACGACGGTTTTCAACTTCGTCGCCAGGGAATTCGACGTGATGTGGGTGGAGTCAACGCCGACCTTTGGCTACTGGTGGAAGCTCTACTGGACGACGGGGTGGATGCCTTGGCGGATTCCAGTTGGATCCCTTCCCACTTGGACCTATCCAAATGTGAGAGCCCTTTTGAGGAATGGATCGCCAACAACAATCAGAAGGTTGACCAGATGGCCGTCCGCTGCAATTCGGAGCGTCCTATGGCCCTCCAGACTTTGGTGCACCAACAACATCAATGGGATGCGATGTGGCATGATCGCCTTTGCCGCCTGCGTCAATACTACTTTGGCGTCTATGAGGCCTCACATGGCACTGCCACTGAGCCCAATGTGGAGATCATTCAGTCAAGTGATGATGAAGAGGAAATAGGAGGACTGTACAGTTTTAGTGATATCCTTTCATCTTTGCCGGAGTTTTGTACATTTGAGGCACAGACCGGATTTCCAATTTCTTTTTTGCATGCTTTGATTGCTTGGATCTATTCTCATGATGAGGTTTCTGAGGTTCCTGTTGCGGTGAGTTTTTTGGAGATCACTGTTGCTTTGGTTCGTGTCGATCCGATTTTGTTTCCCCATCGTGATCCGGTTTCTGGTCGATGGCAGATCCAAGAGCAGTCAACTCTTTTTGAGAGGCCCACTTTGGCGCATTACTTAGGAATCGTACAGAAAACCTTTTTGTATCTTGCCAATTTATGTGGGGAATTCGATCCAATTTTGCGTTCCATCACTTGTGCCAGGTTGGGAGTTCATACTCCGCAGAAGGGCATACTTCTGCGTTTGACTCCAGATCTGAGGAACGCAATTGGTCATTGTTTGGCCTGTTTCACTTCCAGGCGGCCCATCCGGAAGAGTGCTGACTTGGCACGACCCTTGGGCTAGGACGTTACGAACAGTCCGCGGCTGCACTGCTCGCTGTGCACCGTGGATTCATTGCAATCAGTCCGCGCCAAGATGGATGAGAACCAGAATTATGGATAGGAAAGCAAGAAAAATGCTGATGTCATGGCAAGAAATGTGGGGATATATGATATTATATGATTATTTTATAGAGATTTTACTGGGGTTTAAGCCAGATTTATGGTATATTTGATGGGACAACCCAGAAAAATGGGTCAAAACAAGAAAAATCCAGCATTTGTATAATGATAAACCCTGGATATTTTGAATTTTTGAAGGGGAATCAATGAATAGTGTGACAATAAAGTGACTGAGTCCCAGAAATCTGTGGTAAACCAAGCAGTTTCTGTGGATATCATGGGATAATAAGCAACAGAGTCCGGACGAAAACATCGTCTACCATGATTTTCTCCATGAATATTAGGTAAGTTTAGCTGCCACCAATCACGGCAACTCATTTGGGTGGAACCTGTATATGTCAAGTCAGTTCTCAACCAAAGTTCTCAACCAGGACGAAGCTGTTGGCTGTTGATGTTGAGCTCCAATCCTTCCCCCAACAACCTACAGCTGCTTTCGCATTCCAGGACTCTGTTCTCCGCATCTGTCTGGTAGTAGCCTGGCCGTTGTTACACGGGCAGCGAAATAGGCCGGAAAGGGCCGGAAAATGCTGGTGAAAGATCCTCATTATTCTCATTCTTCTGGTTTTGCAACAGGCTTGGACATCTTGGACTATGACGATAGACAAGCAGTTTAAGCCACTCTTTTCCATCTTTTTTGGGAGTTGCTACTAAGTAACTTGGAATGACTATAGCCGGAATCCGAAAAAAAGGGGTTCTCCCAGCTGCGCTGGGGCGCCTCTGCCAACAGTGGCCACGGTGGCACCATCGCGGCTCTTGAACTCAAAATTTCTCTCGCTGAAGCTGCCTTCCTTGGGTCCAAAAACCGGTCACCAAACATAAGAAATCTTGGTCCAAATCTTGCCAAAAAAATAATCGAACGAAATGGGGGGAAGTGGGGCTATGTGATTGTTCTATGTTTAGAATCTGCACGTCTGCGCGGCTTAAGGAAGCGGGGCCAGAATCTGCACTGTGGCTGGAAATATATCAGCGACGTAGTTGAACATCTTTGTGAAATCAATGACATGTAAAAAAAAACTTACCCTCTGGTAAACGTTTGCATAGCTATTGAAAATGGCCATAGAAATAGTGGATTTTCCCATTAAAAATGGATAAACATGGTGGATCTTTCCATAGTTTTTTGTATGTTTACCAGAGGGTAGAATACAAAATAACATAGTGACATCGTGAAAAAGTCCCTCGGCGAGTCCCGCAGAAATTCGATGATTTGCTGGCGCGAGAATCTCAGAAGTCAATGCCAACATCAACTATGGCAGCTATGGACCCTTCAAACATCTGGACAGTTTCATATCTGACAACTCCATGGTTTTCATAATCACTGGTTTTGCTGATGGTTAATGTTCCAATAAATGAAAAAACATGTTCTATTAACAATCGTTCTATATTGTTAATGATGGTTCATATCTTCCAATCGTTCTATATTCCAATCTATCAACATCATTTTCCTTTCAATGAGTTGAAACTGTCTTGAATGCGACAAAAAAAACAGCATGTCAAAATCGATTGAATCTCAGTGGATAAAGGGAAATTTTCGAAGTCAGCCCCTATATTTCATGGTTTATAACTAGGGTGAATATTTTCCCATACCCTCTGGTAAACGTTTACACAAAGCTATTGAAAAAATTGCCATTGAAATAGTTGAATTACCCATAAAAAATGGTGGATCTTTCCAGTTCGCGAACTGTAAACGTTTACCAGAGGGTGATGACCATAATAGGTAGTATCAACCATTCCCAAATGGATAGTTTATGGCATTGTGAAAAATCAATGGAAAATTTTGTATGTTTACCGGAGGGTAAATCAATCTTCGAATGCAGCGAGAATCGGCTTTCAGGATGGGCCCACCATTATCGCCTGGCCAAGCTAAGCGCCAGAAAGCTAAGGATGAAGAACTCCTACATCCCAACAAGGGGCGCCACCAGTTGAACATGTACTCTCATGAAATCCCATATTAAAATCCAATTCTAGGTTTTCAGTGTAATCTTAATCATGTTCAATGTTTAAATATCATCTGAATTCATGGATATTACCCTCTGGTAAACTAACATAACTATGGAAAATCACCATTTTTAACGGGAAAACTCACTAGAAATTGCCATTTTCAATAGCTATTTTGACATAACCAGAGGCTAATGGCTACTCCACCGGTGCCTTCAAGGAAGAACTCGAAGGTTTCGGTGAAGCCCAGCATGGCTTTGCTGATGCGTCCGAACTTGCTGCCTCGTCCCACGGGACGGCGTTTGAAACCATCAGGGTACATCACCGGTGGATGGTTGTTGCGAAAATCCGGTTATCACCAATTGATAGATGGTAAACATCCCATGATTTCATATATTATCTATAGGGTTTCAACACCATCCCAAATTGGTGGTGCAGGATTATAGGGTTTCAACACCATCCCATAAATTGGTGGTTTATCGGATTTCGCTGGCCCATCCACAGTAGGGTAACATGTCAACTCCCGAAACGAATCTGACGTCAGAAGCTCACCAGCTGCGCTCGGGATGATCCTCCAAGTAGGTTGTAGGTCGTGACAAACTTGATGACCCCAGAGGTAATCCCACGTGGAAACTCATCCATTTCTAGACGATTTAAGACCAAAGTGGTGTGAACAAATATCATGAGACCCGTTGAAAAACCCTTTTGGTGATTTAACGTAGCTATGAAACACAACCCATTGATAGATGATTAACATGATGAGTTACCTATTTAGAATGGCCATCTATACCATGGCTATGCAACAAATTACCAGAGGCTACCAGATTTTCGCAGCTATCAACAGCCATTACGGGATTTCCACGGATTTCCCATTCTTTACACATGATAAATTCCATCAAACAGATACTGATATACCATGATTTAGACCATTGGGGTATCATGTGACTCAATCCGAGAGTGACACAGACCGAATGCAGACGCAACCAAAAAGATATACCATGATTTACCTATGAAAGATGCTCGTTTTCCAGTGTTTGTTTCCAGTTTTCCCATTCTTTACACATGATAAATACCATCAAACAGATGGCGGAGATTTACCATGATCTACCTATCGAAAAATGGTGGGTTTTCCCATGGTTTTCCCCATGGTTTTCCAGTCATCCTTTCCGGCTGCCGGGCCACCGTCCGGGCGGATCACATCGTAGGTGGGCGTCATGGCAATCATCTCTCGATCCAACGAGGCCACCACTCCTTGCCGCATTGCCGCAGCTTGCCGCAGGTTGCCGCAGAATGGGAAAACAGAGGATTTTTATCATACCCATGTTTATGATGATACATATTTTCATATCTATATAAAATGATTTTAACAACATGATTTATCTATATAAAATGTTTTTTTTAATGTGGGATCAACCATATTTAATGAACCATGGTTTATCATCATGTTTATCATCATTTATAGATTGACATCTAAGATAAACCATAGTTTGAAACATGGTCTATCAATGTTTATCAATGTTTATCATCATTTGTACCATCATTTTGATCATTCTAATGGATGATGGATTGGCCCTGAACAAACATGGGGGATTATCATAGTTTTCCCCATAGGAACTTGGACGGTTTAGTGGGACCATGCCCCCTTGGGGGATAACAAACCGAGTTTAGGGTCCATTTTCAGACACATCTTGAAGGAACAGTTGTGTGTTGGAAAAGGAGTTTCGGTCTCCAACAACTTTTTCACATTCCAAGTTGGATGGGTTTCCAATCTTGACAATTGATATGCTTTTTTACAATTGATTTTGTGTCTTCTTTTTGCGGATCCAAACAAGTGCCATATTTTTGGGTCACTTTCTATGATTTTCCTCCACCAAGTTTTTGAATTGTGAACCTTACGCGGTTGTCTTTTGAACGTTACGTGATTCTCATCCCGATTCTTCCCCATTGCATCCATTGCATCCCATCATTCATTTTGCAAGCCCCAAACAGACAGGAAAAAACACACATTTACCAACTAATTGGTGGTATACCTACCCCCTGAAAAAAATGAAAGTCAGATTGGATCATCATCCCAACTACGGGGGAAAATAAAAAAGTTCCAGTCACCACCAACCAGAAAACATATTTACCATTCTTTTGGACACCTAGAACTACTAATTTCATGGAATTTCTGCATCTTTCTGGGGGTTTTTCTTGGTCACGTTCCCCTTTGGTCACGGAACGTGTCCGACCCCTCCGTGTAAAACGAAACGGTGCCCAGACTCCACCAGATGCAGTGGTGATGGTCAACTTGTCCCAGACCTGGTCAAATCTGGGGCAGTCCAGAAACCCTTGGCATAGGGGGATACCCAACCCCGTAAAAAGCATCTTTCTGGTGAAAATATTGCAACATATTCCATGGTATTCATGATATTCATGATATATATATATATATATGATATATATATATATACACATTATTGTATTATATAAAATCTATATATATATATAATTATACATATGATTTACATATGAAATCACTTCTTGGTGATATCACATTTTTTCCCCCCTGTTACAGTAGTAATCCTGGCTGAACATTCCATGGAAGACACTCTTCCGAGTCACTGGCATTCCTCCGATTGGCAGGCGGTTTCCTCCACTGATGCGCAAAAGCACCTGGGCTTTGCCGCGACGCAACAAAAAACCCATGGGGCGGTAAGGGATTGCATAGAATGAAACTCTTCAGTATGTTTTTTTTCTGTATTTGTTTTTTAGAAACTGGAATGGTTAGTAATTCCTGGTATCAATCTATATCCGATAGTTGGTATCAATCTATATCCGATAGTATATATATACATGTATGATGTATGATTGTAATATTGCGATCAATACTCTTCCAGGTGTGCCAACGGGTTGTCCGAGCGATCGCAAAAAGAATTTACCAATGACTTATGGTCGTGTTGTATGGTCCATGTTAGGGATAATGATCATTGCCCTCTGGTTATGTCAAAATAGCTATTGAAAATGGCCATTTATAGTTGATTTTCCCATTAAACATGGTGATTTTCCATAGTATGGTCATCCGGTTGGTGGTTTTTCGCCCTACCCTTCTGAAAAATCATGGAGTTCAAGTCAGTTGGGATGATGAAATTCCCAACTGAATGGAAAGTCATAATCCATTCCATGGTTCCAGTCACCACCAACCAGTCATGTTAGAGATAATGATCATTAACTAACCATATCTACCCTCTGGTAATTTAACATAGCTATTGAAAGTGACCCTAGAAATAGTGGATTTACCCATGAAAAATGGTGGATCTTTCCAGTTCCCTATGTAAACGTTTACCAGAGGGTAACTAACCATGGTATCCCCGCGGACAAAGCCACTAAGAGTCTTGGTGCCGAGACTCTTGGCCCAAAGGATTTTTGATTTCGAAGTCTTCTCCAGTCATGGAGAGTCCTGACTACCCCAACCCAGAAGAAGGTCAAGTGGCTTGACATTAAAAAAAATCTGTTTGCTTGGTTCATAGCCTCAAAAAAAATGTGGCAAATGTCCCTGTGTTTGATCTCTTTTTTTGATCCCATGATATCCCAGAAATATACACATTTTTTGTAGGAAAATATGGTATACCCCCAATGAAATAGCCATAAAAAGTCATTTTTTCTAGTTTTATCTTGATTTAGTCCAATTCTTTAGATGTTGGGGATTTCACATGTCACCGACCCAAGAGGTGACCAAACAGTGCTGGGCTTACCTGTGGTTCGTTGAATCTGGCAATGGCACTATCCAAGCATTGGATTTGGGGTTTCCCCAAAATTTTCAGATGCCAAACCAATCTGGCGGATATGTTTCGAACATGTTGGAAATGAATGGAAATGACTAATCCATTCTAATCATATCTACCCTCTGGTAAACGTTTACATAACTATGGAAAATCACCATGCTATTCATGGGTAAATCAACTAGAAATGGGCCAATTTCATCCAATTTCCATAGTTATGTCAGTTTACCAGAGGGTAATCCATATATTTTGCCTCCAACTCCGCAAGCGCCGCGTCTTAGAGGAGTCCTTTCTCTTCCAGCTCATAGGCTGTTGTCGTGGCATGGATCAGCTCAGCATCCAGCGGCGGTCGATCACTAGGAATCCTGAGGGAAACTCATGGAGTGAAAGTCAGTTGGGATGATGACATTCCCAAAAAATATGGAAAAGTCAAAACAAAAAAAACCTGGGATTTGGATTAAAACATGGCTAATAAAATACAATTTCTCATGCTGAAATCATCATGTTTCAGAGTTTCATTGCTGAAACACCGTGTTTCATCGGTCAATCACCATGTTTTTACACTTAACCCACCATCTTCTCATCGTTTTTGCACGTGAGCACTATTCAAAGACCCTTCATTATGTCTTTCCATTATACTAGTTGGTTAAGAACAGGATTCCCATTCCTTGGATGATACCCCCCAATCAATATGTATATATATAGAGAGGGTAGGGTAGTCCTATACCCCTAGGTTTTGTTCGCCAAGAAACAGTTTAAACACCCAGTGAAAATCGATCAATCACCATGTCTGTTCTCTTTCACACCACCTTTGCCACAACTTTTTCCAACTTTTCCCACCATTTCCCTATCATTTCACATTTTCGCAGCGCTTTTCCCAGCTCTTCACCAAGGCACATGGCGGCTGGCGCCCGTGGCATCGGCAGTCCCTTAGCGTCTTCCAACATGTCCGGCAGCGCTTCGCCGCCGTTCTCCGCGTCGGGGTTCTCCTCGTCGTGGATCTCGTCGATGACCACGGCCATGGCCAGGATGAGGCTGGCGTCAACGTCCTGTGGAACCATTTTTCTAGAGCTTAGTAGTGGCAATGATGGTCATTACCCTCTGGTAAACTCACATAGCGAACTGGAAAATCACCATTTTTTATAGGTAAATCACCATCTATGGTAATGAAGAGGAACTATATGTGGTTCAAACAATGCCATAAACTATCCATTTGGGAATGGTTTATACTATATGCCACCTATTTATGGTGATTTGGGGGATGGTTTATTATTGTTTTAACCACATTACATGTAACTACATGGTTCCCGACCCATAGACGGCCGTATGGTTTTAGGAGTTTTTCATCAACAAAAATGTCGTTTTCGCTACAGCGAAACGTCATTTTTTCTCATGTTGACGTGAAAAATAGGGTTTTGAAAATCTCCAAAACTACTTCGTTTTTTGACATAAGTTCGTGTTTTTTTTGGGATGCAGCACTTTTTTTCCTTCTTCTCAGAAGCGCTTCATTGCTTTGACGGCCTTGCAAAGTTCTTCGAGAAACCGGTGAGGTGTCAATGGTCCCAAAGATTTTCGCCAACAGTAACCCAAGACAAACTTTTCCAATTCAGGGTGTTCTTTTGTGTTGACTCCATCATACAACCGTCTTGGAAAGGCCTTTCCACCATCTGTCAGCGATTTGCGTCCCTGCCACAGTGGACAGGAAAAAAAAGGAGGTTCTTCGCATTTGTTTGGTCCATTCTTTGTTTTTATGAGACACTTTGGCATGTTTGATTTTGAAACTTTTGGCATGTGACTCCCAAGCACGGTTTCCATCTGCAAAAACAATGGTGCGCATGACGTGTGTGTGCAAGTGCAAGAGAAGATCACCATAGCGTAGCATGACGTGTGTGAGCAAGTGCAAGAGAAGATCACCATGACGTAGCATGACGTGTGTGAGCAAGTGCAAGAGAAGATCACCATAACGTAGCATGACGTGTGTGTGTGCAAGTGCAAGAGAACATAACAATAACGTAGCATGACGTGTGTGGGCAAGTTGACATGAACGTCATTGCCCCACCCCACCCCACCCAACCCCACCCCAAGATAACCATAATGTAGCATGACGTCTGTGTGCTAGTTGACATGCAAGACCATCAAAAAACGAAAAAATTGCCAAAAAATGCTTAAAACTCCACGGCCGTCTATGGGTCGGGCTCCAACTACATGTAACTACTAGATATTAATAACTATATAATGCAGTATGTGATGAGCAATTGCTGGTACTGAACTAATTCATATAGTGATTCTTAATGGTATATTAGTTGTGGTACTAAGTCATATACAGTAGTAGAGTAACTATATGTAACTACTGTAGATATGAATACCTAATTCATGATTTTGTTAGATATGAGCAAGTACTGGATATGTTTAAGGACTAGTAGTGGCAAGTATGGGTAATCATTACTAAGTCTTAAGTATAGTAGTAATTATCAGCAATTATTGGATAGTATGAGTAGCTATTAGCAATACCAGGATTTCTTAGTCATGGCAGATGTAGTAGAAACTACTAGTAATTACTAGACTATTCGTGTTATCATTATTTTAGCAATGGGAACGAGTTCTATGGCTACTAGTAATGGAATTAGTAATGGCCACTCGATCAAATAGGGTTATAAAAGGGAGCAACATGGTAATTAGTGGATGGATATTTACTCGCCCGTGTATAGGTTCAGCATTGACTGTCAGTGTTTTTTTTACAATGGCAATGATATTTTGGGGATAGAATGGTTGCGAATATCATTGTAGCTCCAGTATCAAAACTATTTAGTAATAACTAATTATTTACTAATATCATGGTATCTCCAGAATATTATTAGTTATTAATATCATTTAGTATCTATTAATTATTAATACTGAATATTATTGTAAATCACTTACTAATAACATTTAGTATCACTTACTGATAATATTATGTATGATAATATCGTGAATAGTTACTAGTAAGTGATACTAAATGATCATGAAAAACGCTTCGCGGGTACCGGGAGAATCACCCGCTGGTCACGGATGAATGAGGGTAGGTTTGTCCAGGTTTGTGAAGTCCTTGTTCGATTTTAGTTAATCCATTAAGGTTGACTATTGATGATCATGTCCCAATGGTTATAGGTGATATAGCCTATAGGATTGACCAGTTGACGAAGTCCGAAGTCCGAAGTCCCAAGTCGTTTTTCTTGGTGAAACACCGGCAATCTCGCAGGGATGGAACTGCCCATTACACCCATTCTCTCCCAAAAATGATACTGCCGCATGTACAAACTATTCAACTACCAAGCAGTTACCCTCTGGTTATGACTAACAGTTCGCCATGGTTTTTCGATGGCCGTTGGAAATAGATGGTTTACCGAACTCAAAAATGGTGATTTTCCATGGCTATGTTAAATAACCAGATGGTATATAGATCAGTTCGCCAAATTGCTGTTTTGTGGGTCCTTGTCAAAAAACACATGATATAGCTACATATAGCTACAATTTGAATGAATTCTGCTTTCCTATGGCTTGCAAGAAAAATCCGTGCAACAAAACCTGATCGCTACTAATCGGCTGCTTCCCATGGCAATATCTGGCTGAATTTTTCCTGGTAATTCACCTGAAGTCAGGATATTTCTGAGGCCATTTGGGGATCTGAGGCCATTCTTCCCCTTTCTCCCAGAAGATGGATAGATCAGCCCCTTTCAGCCCAGAACCCCCCGACCTTGGCCACAATGACCTGATAGTTGTCCACATTGCCTCCGAGATGAAATCCCGAGCTATGGTAGGATGATGTTAATCCGTTTCACTGTGAAAACAACTGAAAAATCCGGCACTTGGATCTGATCAAATTGCGAAATAGCGTGCAATGGATCTGGAGAGAAATAGTGTCCATCTACTATTTGCTTCCCCGATTTCTGTCCAAAACAGGGAAATAAAATGAAACACACTTAAATAAATTTGGTCAAAACAATAATACACTATCCCCCAATTTCACCATAAAATACATAAATGGGTGGGATTCGTTTTCCATTCCCAGTCGTGGCTGGTTTATGGCATTGTTTTAACCATATTATCTGATTAGGCCGCAGCTAATCACTCTGATCCTATGGACTCTACACAACATCTCAAAGTTGCGATGGTCACAAAGTTCGAACCAAATTGTGGCCCGTTATGAAACTATATATTTGTTCCCAAACGATCATGGGTCAGAATTTCGGAACCACCCAAAAAACATTAAACAAAAAAATATATCAACATCAAAATAAATAAATAATTGCAAAAAAAACAAAACAACAACAAAAAACATAAAGCCACACTAAACAAAGTGTTTAAACTAACAAATCGCTCCAACGTCTCAACGTCTACGCGTTGACGCACCAAGATACCCCCTGTGAAGCCCTTCAAACGCGTGACGGTGGCCACGACTCGACCGGAACGCGATTTCATGACCTCACAGCAGCTGGTTACATATGGGGCTATCATGCGGATACAATGGGATATGTCACCAATAATATATGTATATATATATATGTATATATGGAAGCCTGTCTGTTTATGTATATATATATGTATATAAAACATGATATGGGTATAATTTCTAGATTATATGATATTATATGATGGGTATATATAATATAATATGAGATGGGTAAAATATGGATGTATATCTAATGAATATTCATAGATTATATGATATGGGTCTGTCTGCAAATAGGATACAGCATTTTAAACGCACCAATAATGAACCTGCACCGACACATTTAGTGTGGGATAAACCTTGATTCAAAACAATTTGGTAGTTTTTTCTCCATCATCCCAAATAAACTTTACCCAATCATTAACAGAATGATTTCGACGTACAACACCTGATGTATTTTGGAAAAAGATGAACATGGGATGCATACAAGACCAAACCAATCCCCAAATTACACCGAACCATCAACACTCCTTGATAAAATCAGTTCGACGTGGATGTCCACAAACTCAGATAATCCAAGATGAACATTTAATTATCATGTCAGGAACATCTGAAAATTGAGTTTGTGGATTATCTGAGTTTGTGGACATCAAGAAAATTGGATGTTCCAAGATCAACATTCAATAGACATCAAGAAACCAACTATTTCCATGCCATGTCAGGAACACCCCACTCGCTGGATGTCGAGGCACATAGTTCTTATCGCTGAAGGAGCCTTCGGCTTTCAGCAAAGGACCGCCCTCAGGATCATCCTCCTGCGGAAAATCAATGGGTCCCATTGGGACACGAAAAAAGGATCAATGGGAAGTTCAGGACCCGATTCATGATTCATTGGAGGTACGTTAGTAAGTACCATATTTTGGGCCATATTTTCTGGGGATATTCCCGCAAAAACATAGCCCAAAAACATAGGCCTGAGAATATGGTACCTCCAATTTTTATCGGATCCTGGAGATCTCCCATTGACTATATGGGTTGATGAATTGAGCAGTGGCTGCTAGCCATCCCGAAATATGACTACATACTGGTTGGTTTAGAACGGGATTTCCCATGATTTCCCAATTTTGGCATTATGAAAGAATCCCCAATACCCATAGGATCCACATATGCCATATATGGTAACATTTACCATCAATATACCCCAAATGTTAGCATATATACCATACATGGATCCTATGGGATATATAAAGGGATATAAAGGGTCGTATAATCCACGAACTCATCAACCAACAGGGCTCAAATGAACACTGATCAAATGTGTGGTCGGTGATTCATGATATTCATGTGGGGAAACCACCCTGGCGAATAAACCTACCAAACTTATCCAAACTTGGGGTATTTGTTTTTTTCATAGCACCCATGTTGTAATGCTACTTGGGGATGGTAAACAGGATAAAAAGGGGGGTTTACACCACATGATCCTGGAATTCCTGGATGGTTCCACTATATAGTTTTGTGGCATGATAACTGGGAAATTCATCTGAATCTGAATCTCTGGAAAGAATTATGGGGATCATAAAATAATTGATTCTGGTCGAACCATCGACCAACATATCTAAAAAATGAGGACCTGGTACCTGAAAACGTTGGGGAACATGGTAAATCCAGTGGTCAAATATCACCTTTTTTCCCCATTAGAATGGCCATTCGAGGAGCTAAATTCCACATTCTTTAAGACCAACCCACTCGGGTGAAAGATGGATTTGACTACGTGATTCTTGGTCAAACTCTGAAATTTTTTTCTGGGGAAAAAATATGGATTATATAATAGAAACTGATGGATTTATAGGAACTGATGCACATATCAGTATTTCTATAAATCCAATCAGTTCTATTTCTTTTTGTCAGTGAACTACATATGGTTTTTCGAACAGATGGATTTATAGAAATCGAGGGTCCACAGGACATAGAAAACACGGAAACTTCACCAACACGCGGTGTGTACAGTAGCAATCATCATGGGTCGCAAACGTAGCAGAACTGACCAGAAAACACACATCACTTAAAACCAGCAAGAAAACGAGGCTACTAGCAAATACAATCCGTGCAAAAATCGGATACAGTTAAAAATCAAGTGTGAATTTCTTGTGTGAACTTCCCCATGTCTAGCAATCCAACGGCAATTAAAAATATCAATGTCCATTAGCCGGCCTGGCACGGTGACCTGGGTGTGAAAAATCACCCAGCAGCCTCTGGTAAACGATAAGAAAAAACGATGGAAAGATCCACCATTTTTGGTGGCCACATCAACTATTTCTATGGCAAATTTCAACAGCAAACTGTTAGTTTATCCCATTAAATCTCCATTTATCCCATTCATATCCCATTAAATCCCATTAAATCCATATGAATCTCTATGTCACAAATTACCAAAGGGTATCTTTCGGTTGTTGTTTTTTTACCAGGCAGCCGTTTCCTGGTAGAGTTCAAAGGTACTGGTGAACGCAAACATTGCTTTGGAGATGCCTCGATTCCGCGGAAAATTCCGGGGAGGAGGGGGTGGTTCGAGGGGAATTTTCGGTTTGGTCAATCCCTCCAAGTCCGATGTCCGTTGTCAAATGCTCTTGTCTTGACGGAGTTTTTGAATTCGCAACTCTCCCATTCCTTGATAGATGTTGACAGTTTTGAAACCATAAAATCATATTAAATCATATTAAAACCCCACTCTACTTGGTTAAGTCACCATTCCCCATTCATGTGAAGCCGATCATGACCAGTTTATCGATGTGGAACTTGCATGCTTTTCCTCTTGGGAGTTGATATGACCGAGTTCTCAACAATTTTTGGTTATGATTGGAAAAACACATGTTGGTTTGATCCAACAAATTTATGATTGCTAACAATAAAACTCTACATCTCATACATGGATGATGATGTGAATGGAAATATGTATACCTTCAGCTTCCATATCCCAAGAAAAAGTAGGATGTCAAAAATAACCTGTAAATTGGGACCAAATGCAGGTTTTAACATATTTGGGGAATAAGTGTAAACCCTGAATGGATCAAAGATGTTAGGATGTCTTAAGAACATGTTTAAACCATTGGGTACCATCCTTCCCCAGCACGCTGCTCATGCCTGTGGCTTTTTCAAGCTCATCACCCCCTTCGAGCTGGAGATCGTTTCGCAAGCTGGACTCTCAGTCTGGACTCTGGGCACCGTGAATGTGAAATAATGTGAATATAGTGGTAATTGATCAATGGTGGCGATATTTTTTTATAGTTGTGAACAATATGATACAAAAAGAATCATCAGTCCCCAATAAAAAGTCCAGCATCCCTGTATGCTGCATGTGCTGCAATAAGACTGCGCTGTATGGTACGTTGTATGGGTAACCTAGGGCTAACTCTTCGGCTCACCCTACTAGGTCTCCCTATGTAGTCCTCCTCGGGTTGCGTACTCCACGCAAGTGGGCTAGGAACAAAGTCCATTTTCCTAGCGTCCTCACCCAGATGCCAAGCAATGTGATGGAGCCGATGCAGATTTGGCTGCATCAAAAAAAGTCTTCTTGTCATATCATAAGACTGCTTGGCCCCATGGCCATAGAGCCTCAAAAAGGATAACCCATGGGAGGAAATCTCTATCGCAGCTGCAGACGGAATCCAAAGCTCATAGCTGTACAACCCCGCAAAAATGTTTCTATGGAAACAGCACGTTTGTACACAGTTGTCAGAAGCACATCTGCGCGAACTGCCCGGGTATTGGCTTCACATTCAGAAATGAACCACTTGTTCAACACACGAGCAGTATGCCCCTTTGACCAAACACCCGAAGGATAGGTTGTGGTTGTGGTCCAGCTCATGGTCTCCTTGCTAAGCTTCCGTAGGTGAGGTTTCAAGCACTTTTCATCGCACCATGTAAGAAAGCGTTCAGTCACCGCTTCCAATCTCTTTTCAACTCCCCCTACAAAAAGTGCACTGGTAGCAAGAACGATAACGGCTGTACCAAGGAACACCTTTGCACAGCCAAGATGCCAGGTATGGAAAAGATCCCATGCAAAAAGTTCGGCAGGGTCCTCTTGCACATGAGGTAGAAGCAAAAGTGAAGGTTCACTGGTGAAAGGGGATTCTGTGTTCATGGACGCCAGCCACGGTGGTACCTGACTCTGAAAATCTTCCCAGAGGACTCCAGGCCGATCGGCCAGACACCTGTGACATATTCCCTTCGGGTCTGTCCTTGTGGGCTTGGCATGCTTTGCAGCATTGAAGAAAGATCGGGCTAGGTGTCCAGATCGTTGAATAAAAGGCCAGTCCCCCATCACATTCAGCGTGCAGAAAAAATACCTTTGCCCATCTAGAGGACTTACTATCCCATGGTCAAACAAATTTCGCAGATCCGTGGCGATAGCGTTCAAAAAATTTTCATAAATGTCCGACTGGAACTCTTCATTCTCTCTTTCAGATCCTCCCCCATCATCCCCGTCCATGGAGTAAAATGCCTTTGGCAGGACTCCCAACAGGAAACGGGTAATCCAAGTAGTCTTCTTGTAGTTCAACTTGTGGAGTTCAGCCTTTCTACTCGTGGAACTAGTGCGTGTCCCATACCCCAAAATGCTGTGTGCAGCAAGTATCAACACTGCAGCTTTTCTCAAACTTCGACCCTCATCTCCATGAAGTAGAAGTGCACAGCACCTACTAAAGTCAAAGCCAGGTCGTCGATAAATTTCATGGCCTGGCCTCACTTGTCGAAATCTTTCCCAGAAAAGGGACCAAGACTGTTGACACTTTGGCATGTCAGGGCTTTCCAGTCCAGCAAGGTGGTGCCACAGGTTCCGGGACAAAAGGAAGTAGGCCCAAGAGGACATTTTGAGGTATTGAAACGTTTCCCATCCAGCTTTAAAGCTTGACATCGGAATAGGCAAAGTCAACTTGAACTTGGAAGTGAGTTTATGCACATCCCTTTCAGCATTCTTCTCCTTGATATCCGCTAAGCGCCCCAAGCTGGACCTTGCTACCTCTGGGACCTCCTGTTGAACTGCCTTTGCGGTTCGGACAGCCATAGCGCATGGCAACTCATGGTCACAGAATCAAACAAAAAATTCTAGATGGATCAATAGGATCAGGGTCTCTCCCGAGATTTGAAATGCAACTTCAGTAGTAAATGGTGTGCTGGTGACAGTTTTATGATGTTCTATATTTATATGCATTTTGAACACATGATATAGAAGCTCAGCAGTTTACTTGAGAATTTGCAGAGACACACGCACATATCAGAATTTGAGTTTCATGTTTCGGATGCTGTCGGCTAAGTCGTGAACTCCATGGCCAATCTCTTTGACGAAGCTTCGCAAGCCTGGTCCGGGACCTGGCAGCAGCAACGATGAGAACCCACACATTACCCAGTCAGCTTATAGAACTCAGGCTAGAGGGTAATAAACCGAAGCTGGTGCAAAGGACTGATTTTTCTCTTGGAAGCACAGCTCCCCCACTGGTGCTCCAAATTGTGCACTCTAGATTGACGTCTAAGTTGTCACCATTATGGCGAACGATGAAATGCCACTGCATCTCCATCACTGTTTTGCTTGCACCCTGGTGTTACTTGACATTGGGCCATGTTGAAATTTAACTGAGGTGACTGGCAACATGTGCAGCCTGGATCAGTGTGGAGCTTGGCTCGACTAGGGGCGGTGAAAACCACCTCAACTGCCTGATCACTTCACCAAGGGTTCCATAGATTGAGACAATAGGGCCTAACATAAGTGACCTCTAAAACAATAATAAGACATCAATGAAACATGAAACATTCTGTTGAAAAGACTTGGGCTGACCCCGCAGTAGAAGCTTGCAAAGGCAGTACTTCACATCAAAAGCAAACTGCTCTACTTTTTGGTTTTGGTTTTACGAACCCTTCTACGCTCAGTTTCGGGGGCATTATTCTCATGTTGCTCTCTCTTCTTCTTCTTCGTGATCCGGCCAGGCTCTTCAATTTTTTCGGTGTCCTTTTTGTCAAAGAACTGCTTGGATTTCCTGATTGGTCGAATCATGGTTTCAAGATGTCTTAAGGATTTTTAGGATGCCTGAAGGAAACTGCACGCATGCCACCTGTCCCGATTGTGTGTAGCAGCATCTGAGGTGCTTGCTTCACTTTCTGCTCTGCAGCTGTGGCGCGGCTCGACCTCAAGTTGTCAAAGACTGGGATAACGGGACAGGTTGGGAATGATATTTCTGTTTTATAAGGTACTCTTAGGACAATATAAATGTAATGGGGTGTCACATAGTCAACTTCAGCCACAAAGATATCTATGACACTGCCTGCAAGTCCGACCTCTGAGTTTCAAACACGAATGTGGCATCGTTCATCTTTTTGTGGGCAACCTTCCACCACCTCATAACAAAATGACATGGCTTGGAATGGAGCTAGAACTAGGATGAAATCGCATGAGCATCATATGGGATAGATGTTGTGGTGTGAGTCTGAGACATAGGCTCAGGGCCAAATTTCGCATTCTCACCTTTGGCCATCTCTTCATTCAAGATGTCATACTCCCGGTCCAACTTCGCAATGTGGTCCTGGACGGTCTTCATTGACCTGGGCAATGCAGCTCCGTTGACGCTGTCTAGGATGAGGGTTCCACCATTACCAGATTGGTTTCCAAAATCTCATTCGTTTTCAGTGTTAGATTATTCAACAATAATGCATAATAAATCATAATAAGGTTTTGACTCCGAGGTAGATTCCGGTGTGTAGTGGTCCTTCATCTCCCTACGAAGAGTTTTCAACTTCGTGCTCAAACGAAGGAGAGAGTCGAGGTAGCGCTTCAAATGCAGCTTGTTCTGGAGGCAAGCGACATGGGAGGGAGAACAGGTTGATTGATTGTTGGTTTGGTGAATGGAATGATCGATAATGATAGATACATCAAAAATGACTGGCAAACCCCAGTCCTGTTCTGCGTTCTGTTGGTCAGGACTCACATCAGCATTGGGAGCACCAGGTTTGCTACCATCAGACATGGGTGCATCACCGGTGGGCATGGCGGCTTTGATGCGGTCAAAGCATCCATCTTCAAATTTCACGGCTTCATCAGCCTGAAGATAAAAAATCCAAAAACACTTCAAGTCCAATGAATTGAAAACAGTTGACAACTACTTTGGACACCAATAAAGCTTCAGAAAGACAAGCCTTGGTGGTTGATTTGTGCATTTGAGCCATCTCATGTTCTTCTTCATAACTTCCAGTCTCACGAATTGTCACCCAGTACTCCACGGCGTTGTCGTACAGGTTCTTCCTGCGGCCAAGGCAGGCGGAAGATATGGGTTTTGTATTCAATCTTAGAAGTGGGATTCAACACCAAACAAGAATCATAATTGATGGATTTCATTTATGATTGTACCCAGGGTGCCTCACGCAAGTGGCAGATCGGCTCGGGTCAAGGCAGTAGTTCTTGGCGGCAGTGATGCGGTTCCTAGGCAATAGGCCAATAGGCAAGTATTTACCAGTTGGTTGGTTTGATGACTTGAACCCACAAAGATTGTCTCAAGTTTTGATCAGCTAAGAATCGAAGACCATTTGAGATCTTGTTTCATTTCAGCCTCTGAATACCAGCCCTGATCCTTCTTGATACTCACCTTCTTTCGTGAAGTAATGATTCTCTGCATCTCATCCACAAACTTCGCCTGGAAGGACAAAGAATTTGAGGTGTTAGGTATATTGTTCTTGGCTAGATTCACATGATAAAAAAGGATCAGTTTGCAGAAAATGGGAGTTCAAACTACATCCAGACTTTGAACCCAGTGCCTTATCCCAGTTGACTTCCTGTAATGTTGCTGCCATTTGCTCCTTCTCACGGGTACCCTTATTCCACTCCGCGGCCACCCACTGCGGTACTGCCAGGTCAGTGCGCTTGCTTTTCGGCGTCACCATCCTGCGGATCCTGGCTTTCGCAGCGTTCCTCAAAAGTTCCTGGGCCACAAGTTTGTGGTGTCTTGGGATGTGATGGGATGTGTGGTTTCACTTGCATATCAATCACGGGCCAATGATTGGAATGCATTCCAAGTATTTTTTTCTACCCAAACTGTGAACCCAAAAGTATATAGCATGTCCATTCGCATGAATATCAATCAAAGAGTCCCGACGGGTCAGAACACGCTTCTTCTTAGATACCTTGCCATCAGATGATCCACGAGCAGGAGCATCCTCCTGAGATTCATGATTCTCCTCCTCCTCCTTGTCACTGGTAGGTTCCTGCTTGACTTCTGGTCCAAATGCTAAGGCAAGTTGTACTGAAAGGTCGTTGACCGATACCTTAGATACACGATCACCAGCAAGTAACAATCATGGTACAATACCCATAGTAATTGTGATTTGGGATCGGTGTTTTCATTTATCCATAGTCCATAGTGCCTAACAAGTACCTCATTGTCACCATCTCCACCATCCTCTGGGCTATCACCACTGACATCCATGTACTCATCCTTCAAGGCAAGCTCATCCGGTTGACCAGCCTTCAAGCGGCATTTCTGGGCCAGTTTATGGACTACATAAAATGATTTGTAGGTTTTCAGCACGCAAAATGTAAGGTTTATGATTGAAATGCATGTTGAAAGATTCCCAAAATCAAAGACTAGTCAAGGATGCAAGCAAAGAAGAAGGTACTCAGATTTCGTAATCTGTCAGTTCACCCAACCCTGGAAACCACCTCTGTACTGTCAGCATCCGAACTGGCCGTGGCCGTGCTCGAAGGTGCTTCAGTTGGAGCATCTTCACTGTCAGGCACCTGCAGCCAGGGGTGGTGGGCCATGGGTGTGCAGCCAGGAGTTCTGACACAGTGAAACAAACATAAACAAACGACAGGGAACATCTGGGCTCATGCAAACAGTAATTAACTTATAAATGAAGGGGCCTCTGGAACGGTATCGCCCACAGGGGTCTCAACATTGTCAACGTCACCGGATTCCAGCTGATCCACTTCTAGCTGAAGATCCTGGCAAGATTTTTGACTACTGGTCTCGGCTTATTTGATTTTTTGATCATTGTTGGAGAAACAAGATATGGTCCTTGATTTTCTGAAGTAGTTCTGCTTCCGCATCAGCCGTGGCATCGTTCATAACATGATCATACCCATCCCCCAGGGTTCCACATGACCACCTTTTGGACGACATCTGGTGTCTGGAACAATCCAGCTATAGTCCCTATGAAACTTCAGCAGCCTTTCTATAAATGAGCAGCGAGGGGCATGTGTTCAACTAGCTATGTGCAAGTAACAGCTTTGTCAGCTGCATGTCTGACAAGTATGGCCAGCAGTCCAAACAAGCACTTATCTCAAAATCAACCAGCGGGACAGGGCTTGCATTTTGAAACCCCAAAGCCAAGCTGACTACTCGGAGCCGTGGGTCACAATGATTTTTTTGGGAATTGCTCGAGAAAAGCGACATATTGTCAGCTTCGAGCCATTTCGAGCCGCGTGAAATCCTGCTATGAATATCCCACTTTTTGATTACGCGGTTTTACGGGATGTTTATGGAAATTCATGGGATGTTTACGGGTTGATTACGGGTTGCCAAAAACCAGGTTTTGCTATATTTACGGGATTTTTACGGAGTTTTGTCGATAAGAATATGGGATGTGTCGATAAGAATATGGGTTTGGATGGGAAGAATTTGGGATATCCTTCATTTGGAGCATAGAAAAGTCATCAGAAACAGTTCAAATCTGAAAAGTAACCATTTAGTTTCTTGAGGAAATATATAGGTTCGAATATGTTCGACACTCGAAAACGTAGGATTCGTCGATCATTGGTCAATTTACTGATGTTTCCAGATAAACTCCTCAAAGCAGGAAATCTACACCCCTGTAGTTTCAGGGTTTGGGAATTATGGCTTTCCAATGGTCTGGGAGATTTAGTCCTCTCCCCTACCTCAAATATTTGACCACCTCCATCAGATTGGCCGTCGAAAACAGGCCCTGGTCAAGCGGAGCGGCATGGACAGTTTCAACACCTGGAGGCACTGGCGAAGGGTAGGAATGATGAATCCGGGAAGCAACCAAGTCTTCACGAAGACGGACGATAGCATCCCCAAACTTGGCTGGGTAATTCCTTAGATAGAGGCAACCCTCCAACATAGTGAATTGAATGGGGACAAATCATCCTTCAGCATTCTCCATACGAAGTGAAATACATTAGTCCAAGGTTCTCAGTGAAACGTAAGGCCTTTGTCCCATGATAGCGACGAACACCCTTTTTGTCTGTGTAGTGACGGACTGTTTGGTATTCTGGCTTCATGCGTTTCCACCCAACATCTAGGCGCATGATCGCCCTGCCATTTGACCATGCCCACTGGCGTTTTGGAGACCCCGCCCCATACATACACATCCACCATCTAACTTTTCTCACCTCAGCTGACAAGTAGGTATTAAGTTTAATAGTGCATCTGAATGTTTTACATAACACCAAATTCAGACTGGTACAGAACGTTGCAATTAAAAAAAGTATTTAATCTCAAAACATGTGGCTGCTGCAGCCCCATAGAATTCCTGGAGACAACTGAGAAAGTGGAGCCACGTAGGGTAGAATTCAAGTACAGAGGAGCCTGGCTGCTCCAAGCACCATGTCCCGTGACAAGCCGTCACAAGCGCACATAGGCAAATGGTCCTCAAGGGAATGCAGAGGCCGGGTTCTGAGTATCATGAGTGGGACAGTGGGTCAACTCCAAGCCACCTGATCTGTTTTAGAAAGAATTTGAAATGTCATTTCGCGTGATATGAGTTATCTATAATAAACTAGTTTGTGGCATCATCTTCCAACCCTTTCCTTTCCAGCATGGAATTGCCTTGCATCACAGCTCGCTTGCTAGTATCTCCGATGCTTGTGCATATTGACCTCAAACTCGTTCCTGAATTTATACTTACCCATGTGCAGCACTTGATGCCGAACCATGCGATGAAATCCCAGGGTTTGCCTTTCAGCACAAACACCACGGCCAACCTGGCAGAAGGAGAGGGCACGGATGGGCACCGTGGAAATTGGGAGAAGGGCCAGAGTGAAATTGTCACATTGCATCTGCAAAATAAAAGCTTCAGCTATCTTCAGCATATCTTGTATATGATTTGATTTTAATCATTTTTCATCCAAGGAACGCAAAACCACTTGGAGTCAAAAGGTCATAGAAATTTCTGGGTCTCTTGAGTTGGCTCTTGGGATCCCAGTACATCAAGTCAAAACGGGCCGAAGTATAACCAGCAGATCTCATAGCATAGGTGCATGCTGCTTTGCCAGCATAGTATTCCAGCCATTGGAATTCCTGCGGGCCGCTGGGGTATGGTTTACACTGGTGCTATTGCATGTTTTATTCAGCAGTGTTTACATAGGCAGCTCTAAAGGGTTGGGTCTACCTGAATCTACCCAGCCTCATCCAAGTTGAATAGGCCCTCGGTGTAGTAAACCAGGACCACCACCCATAGAAATTCCTTAGAACCACAAGGCGCCTCTATGATGCCATTATGTGCCAGTAATGAAGTGGTCAAGCCATTATCCAGCTGAAATGGTTACAACATAGTGCAGTTGGGGTTCTCTGCGCACACCAAGCTTTTGCAGGGCCCATAGCGTGCAATCCAAATGTGTATTCATGAGTATCCAGGTGTGCACGTACCAAGTTTCTATCTGGATTGAGCCAACTTCAACAAGTATTGAAGGCATAGGCAATCATCGAACAGTTGCGGATGCATGTCATTTTTTAAGTTGAAATTGCTTGTCAGCCGGAAAGCGTGGCAGGCTGACGGCTGCTCTTTGAAATGCGCCTCTTCACGCGGCGAGCCCTGGAAACATGAGGACGACCTGGGCGATGGGCAATGCTGGGTAAGGATGTGAGCAATTCTAATCATATTGAAGGAGAATAAGAAGGGTGTAAAATAAGGGAGAGCACAAAATAAAAGGTGCGATCGAGAGTGCAAGGGTCACATATGGCACATCATTTCATTTTTGCACAATTGCGGCCCGGCTGTCAAGCTTATGGCCTGATCGCCTAGTGGTGCTACAGACGCAGGGAGATCAAGCATACTAGATGCTTTTCCCCAAGTATCCCCCACAGCCAGGTGTCAAGACTCCGAAAGATACATAGCATGAATAATCATGAATATGAAAAGAACTAGATAGCATGAGTTTTTTTGTCCTGGTGTTTGGTTTGCATGGCACACTGGCTGTATTCACTTGAGGTTTCAAAGCGAGGTTCAACGCTGAACTCCAACTGATACCATCCTAATGAAGCACTTTGTCCATCCTAGAAAGAAAGTGAACCTAGATTCACCACGAGTTCCCGTGATTGAAAGCAAAACGGGGTCAATCCACATCATTCTGATCTTGATCCATCCTCAAGAGAGCTTCACGACCGTACTCTCTGATCTCATCCATCATGGGATCAACATCTTCCGGGTTCAAGTTCGGCAGACGGCTGGTCATCATCGTAGCCTCAAAGCTTAGGGAGGATTCCAGATGTAAATTTTGGGATATGGGGGGAACAACCTATTTTCAAAACACAAAATAAAAACATTGCTCAGTTTTCTTATGTTTGTTGAGAAACAAGCTCAATTGTCGCAGCAACTGCCACGGCACACTTCAGTCGGGGTTCACCGGGGCACCCACGATTGAAACTGAAGGTTCCCACATCACGATAGCTGCGGCCAGTCTGCCACCGAAGTCCACAGGAAAACCTGGTCCAGTAGACATTGAGGCACCCCTTTCCCAAGTCAGGGGTGGCTGTGCGCACGTTCTCCTTGTAATCCTCCAAGTCACGTCCCATGTCAATCTTCTTTGTGAATGCAATCATTCGGTCGATGACGGGCGAGTTCAGTGCATTTCGGGGCGTGGCTGCACGCTTGGGGGCTGCTGCACGCTTGGTGGCTGCCGTGCGCTTGGGGGCTGCTGCAGACTTGGGAGATGGCAAGCTCTTTGCTTTGGGTGCTGGCATGGTCTTGGGTGCTCGGGGACGCTTTGCTGCAGGCTTTGGCACTGGGGTGGCAGCAACATCATGGGGCTCAGAATTGGTCTTTCGCTTCTTGGTCTTGGAAATCGCAGGCTCAGGGGGTGTGTCAGGAGACTTGGACACCTTCGCCTTTGCTTTGCTCTTTGCTGCTGTTGGCTTTCTGGGGCGCTTGGGGGCTTTCTGGGAAGGGAGGGATTCATCCATATCATCACCATACCATCCCCACTCATCACCCCATTCTTCCCACTCATCCCACTCATCCCATGCTTCCCATGCTTCCCATGCATCTTCCTCGGGTTCATCCTCTACATCATGTTTTTTGCCACTGCTGTTCTTCCCAGACTTGGTTTTGGAAGGCTTAGCCTTAGACTTGGGTGACTTCCCCTTCCCACGGCCACGGCCACATCCCTTGCCACGATTGCTGGGCGGGGGTCGCTTGATCGCAAGCTGGTCTCGGCGGGTCACAACCTGAGCAGGGGCAAGTGAGATGAACCGCAAGCAAGTAGGAACAGGTCACTCTAGGCTCTGGTAAGTTTTATATGAGAAAAATCCTGTAAAATATATAGATTATTAATTATTAATTAGAACATGTATATATCCCATGAGCCCATGACTTCTTTGCAACGCAGGACCTCGGGAAGATCAGAAGCGCCTGTAGCCTCATCTTGAACAGGCATGGCAAGGGGAAGGGTTTCCTGACTGGCACCACTCAAGAAGCTAGATGGTTTTTTTCTGCGAAAACGACGGAGCGGTTGATTTGTTTCCGGATCAACAACTTGATCATGAGCGGGAACACCATCAGGGGTTTCATCAGGAGTAGAGCTCTTGGATTTTTCCCCAGAGCAACTTGATGTCGGGGCCCGTGTTGACTCACTGGACGACCCTGGGCTTCCCTCTGGGATCTTCTGACTTTGCAAAGGCTTTCCATCCATGACAACAGAAGGTAGGTTCTGATACTGTTGCCTTTTTTTGGTCACATCGTGGCTTGAAACAGGTCGTTTTGGAGTAGGATCAGGTGTAGGCATGTCCATGATATCGTCCATGGGCTGCGTGTCAACATTGTCAACCGCAGATGCTGATGAAGACTTTGGTTTGACATGTCCTGCAACCACAAAAATTCGAATAAAATTATATATGTTATTTCTATTTATTTCTATGATGTGTATAATTGAAATCAAATTAAGGTGGAACACCATATATATTTTGCTGCAACTCTAGCCCGCGTCCTGGTTCAGCCACCTTCTCAAAGACATGGTCCAAATTCTGCGGCACTGGCGCTGCAGGCTTGGCATAGGATTTCTTCGCTCGTAGCCTTGAAAGAGGCACTTGGTTGGAGCAGGCATGGGTTCACACTGTGACTTCAAGGGTTGGAAACGGAAATGAAAGGATACGTATCTATCAACATATTTAGACACAATATTTATGGACACAAGTCTTTGAAAGAATGCATCAACCCCCTAAATAACATTCACATGGGGATCTAAAAGCTTGAGGCCAGTAGCTCGGCCAGCTGAACTTGCAACTGCGCCAACTCCTCATTGAGGGTCTTGCGGTACAGAGCTTTTTGAGCATTACCTAAGCGGGCGATAGATCAGGAGTGGGAATGTTTGGGCAACAATTTGGCTATCAGTTTGGAAAACATTTACTCGAGAGATCATACCTGGCAAGCTCACCAAGTAGATACATGTTGCATTCATCTCATTCACCCCAAAAAAACACATGTTCCATGATTTGTAAGTGCCATCATCCATTTTGTGGTCGGGGTGCGTGTCTCAGCATCCACAGAGCCAGAGGTCCCATCAGCACCCGCGCTTGCTGCAGGCTTGGAAGGCTCTGCCACTGGAGCTGCTGCGGAAGGAGCCACTGGGGGAGCAGGTGGCCGGGCAATCCCAGATGATTGTGAAGGAATGCTGGCAGTAGGCTCTGTGGATTCATGGGTGCCTTCATCACCTTCCTCTTCAGAACTTTCATCTTCTGCAGTCTCCTGTTTGTGGCTGCAATGGATTGGCATAAGAATTTGGAAGGCTATTTTGATGAACTTTGACCTTAAAGATTTTGATTTCCAAAGATATTGAACTGAGGTTGCAATGTGCAGCCAAGATTGCTAACATATCAAATTTCATTGGCCAATTTCTGGGATCCCCGAGACCCCCCAATTCTGAGCCTCGTCTTCAAATTGTTCAACTTCAGCTTTCTGACGGCGTCGGGTCTCATTGACTTCTGCCTGGAAGACTCGGCTGTTTGTGTAAGGGCTAACCCCAAAACAATGAAGAAACATGCCATGTGATTGGGAAGGGATTCAGATTAGCCATAATTCAATGAGCTTCGTCGATGTCCTTGCTGGATTGTTAGAATCCTTGCCTCAAGCTCGGGCTTCAAAATGAGCACCATTTCTTGAAAGTCCCAGTCCTTGGGAGACAACGTAGTCAAAGGGGAAATATCAGGAAACTTCCATAGATTCTTAAAATCCCAAAAACATTCCCCAAAAGTAAAACACTAACAAAATTATTTGTTCAAATACCATTGTCGGGAATCCTTTGAAAAGTCACCACGGTTTGCTTTGCGTTTTACAAACCTCATCATGGTTCTCAATTCCCAACCATCGTCGTCAATCTCCGATTCTGATGGGGTCCGGTTGGCCTTAAGGTAGAGGGACTCAATCTCATGTCTAAGACTTCCGATGTCAGGCAGCTTGAGCTTGGAAGTAAAAAACCTGTGCAGCAAAGGTGTTAAGACATCCTGGTTGGCCTTACACTCCTGGATCGATGAGTCGGTACCAGACTTCTGCACTGTCAGAAGCGGCTTTCCATCTCGAAGCCTGTTCCTTATGGTCTCAATTTCGTCCCAAGCCTTTGCAAGCTCAGTTGTATCAAAGGAATCACCCATGGTGACCAACACTGGCACTGACACTTGTCAGATTTTCGAAAATGGATCGGTCCCCTTGAGCCAAATCCGTTGAAGATAGAACCATCCTGGTTGATATACCCTACATCATGCTACTAGTTGTCTCTCAGCCCTGCTTCCAGGAGGTCTGAGTTCCCGGCGTGGCATACGCGAATGGCTGAAGCAGGTGAAAAGGTCTCTGGTGCGACTTGAGCGGAAGGGAGCGGAAGAAACGAGGGAAAACATATGAAAACATGTTGAAATAGAGGAAAAGTAGGATATCCCACTTTTGTCATCCAAATGCAGGAAATTTCTTGATCTTTGCAAATACCCAGGTTCTTGATTCAGATCCTGCTTTTTTCCAGGTTTCTGAAGTACAAGGTATATATATATATTTCTATGATTGGTTGTCCACTTTCCCTGGTTTTTGCCAATCTCTCAATGGATTTCAATCCTGTTACGCTCGCTCTCATCATTGCCTTTTTCCCATTGCATCGCTATTTTTTGGGTTGAAATTTCGTACCCAAGCAAACGAACAAAACGTGCATTCGTAAAGTATAAGTGGCGTTTCTCAAAATTGGAATCCCCCAGTCACACAGTCACAACCAAATCTTCGATTGTTGGATATTGTTGTACTATGTTGTACTTATATCCCATGAAATATAGTAATTATAAGCTACTATATGTATTATTATGTATTATACCTCCATTACATCCCAATGAAAATCGTTGATTTGACTTGGCCAGAAAAAGTTGCTTGACCATATCCCATCAGAAATATCCCCATTAACATCATCAACATTTACCATGAACTCCCTATTTTCAATGGTTAAATAATCTCCTCCCCTGAATGTGTGAATGCCTGACATGGATCCATGGTTTCTGTTTTGAGTGTTTCATATTCGGGGTAGGATTGTGGTTATATTCCTATTCCACCATCATGTATGTTGCTCAAATCACCATTCCCGACGCAAAAAAATCCACACTGATGGTGATTTATCACCCATTTCTTGATGGTTTCGAGGGTGAACTCCATTGATTTCCCTTACCCTGTGGTAATTTAACATAGCTATTGAAAATGACCATTGAAATAGTGGATTTTCCCATTAATAGCATGGTGATTTTCCATAGTTATGTTAGTTTACCAGAGGGTAAATCATATTCAAATGATTAAATCCCACTCAATCCCAATCCCACCGATCCCACCCATGTTTTTTTGGGTGAAATCATGTGAAATCCCTTGATCTCTGCCCAAAACAGGCCCAGCCACGCCCAAACTTTTGCCCATCCGCCCTTTTGAGGTCGTAAGAGGCCGTCATGGCGAAAGCTTGTCGATCCAACGTAGCGATCTCTTGGCCGCCGGCGGTGACCAAGGACAACTTGTCCCACACCTGGGATGTGAAACATGGGATGTTTTTTTTCAATGGATTTTGAAACGACTTTTACTTGATGCTTAGTGGATTTCTGGAATATTTGTTTAATGGATTTGTTAGGTGATGTGAAACATGGACTCTTAGTGCATTGTTACTTCATGTTTACTGCTTTTAAATACTGGATTTTTGTATGATTGAATGAGGGATTTGGCCCCATAAAACCAACCAAACACGCTGGGGATCTTTAGTTGATTTTTATTGGATGTTTAGTTGATTTTTGGTTGGGGACATGAAGGACTATTGTCTGCGACATATAACTCATATAACTAACAATATCAACAATGTGATATTTGGATATATTTGGCCGTGTTTGAAAACGGATAATTTATAACTCCTTTATGGCCATTTTGATAGGGAACATGATGGTATACCCCATTTTCAGACATACTCGAAGGGCACGCAATGGGTAAAGAACTCGGCGTTTCTAAAATGGGTTGGATACTACAATTGGTCGCAATTTTGATGGGGACACATTTATCAACCATTAGGAAGTGATGGGCAAGGGATACTAAAGCAAAAACACAAGATGATAACGGTCCATCAACATCATTTTGTTGCTCATATTTCTCCCATTATATCTTAAACATATTATATTTATATCATATTTCCCCATTAATTCCATCAATTCCTCAACATCCCCATCCGCTACTCAAAACATCAACGAATTCAACGGACTTCAACGAGCATCACAGCCATCACAGCCACCAGGGCGCCACGCCGGGGATGGGCACCCGGTTGCCGCCGTTGATCTTCAGCACCAGCTGCCCCTCCGGCGTCTTCACCTCGAAGTCCTCGCCGCTCATCGCCAGACCCTTCTCCTCCAGCACGAAGGCGCGAAGCTCCTGGACCCAAAGAAGGTCATGGAAGATGTGGAGACGTTGAGGGATGTCAAATCCATGAAAAAATAAATGCAAAAATATGAAGATGTGGAGATTTTCAGGGATGTCTTGATGATTTTTGTAAAGTTGAGGTCGATATTTGGTGTTTTTCCCCAGATAGCTGGAAGCTATAGGGGTTCTTACTTCTCAAAGGTCAGGTCTTCGGTGGCGAACTTTGTGGCGAAGTCTGTGTGCTGCTTGCACAAACGGTTGCACTTGTTGTGCCCCTTGTGCTGCTTGCACAAATGGTTGCACTTGTTCTGCCGCACCCTCCTCAAGAAGGACTTCCGCACTTGGTCCCTGATCACCATAGTAGCGCCCTCCAGGCGACAGGTCCACTGCTGTTCGAAAAGTAACTACTGTAATTATAAACAGCATACCTACTTAACAAATAACCATAAAGATAATGCCCTGTCACCCGCGGGGCGGCACTTGGAGACCAAAAAAAGTCAAATGATTCAGCCATATTCTGTTCTGTGTCGGTTAGTCAATGTTATGATATGTTATGACGAATGACTATGCATACCGGTGAAGGATTCATGGAGTACAGATCATATGACACCGATCATTTATCATTCATGTTCTGACTTAATCTTGAAAAATGCATGTTTTCCCGTACATCGATTTGACTGTGTATGATTGTGTTCTTTCATGTTTTCGAAACGATTTGTGTTCTTGATAGATTCGCACATTTACAAATTTGGAAAATTATGTGCTTGAAAACAATGACAAAGCAAAACACCGCAACAAAGCAGAACACAAAGGTTTGAAAACATTTGATTCCACAAAAAAAAACGTGTTGCCGCAGCGTGGAATCCCAGGGGCAAGCTGGAAAGCTGAGAGGGGAGAGTGCTGTGCAGGGTGCTGTGCGGGGTGCTGTGCAGGGTGCTGTTCAGAGTGCGGTGGCGAGGTCTGGAAAAGGTGCTGTGCAGGGTGCTGTGCGGGGTGCTGTGCGGGGTGCTGCGGAGGGTGCTGTCCAGAGTGCGGTGGGGAGGTCTTGGCAAAGGTGCTGTGCAGGGTGCTGTGCGGGGTGCTGTGCGGGGTGCTGTTCAGAGTGCGGTGGCGTACGGTGGCGAAGTCTGGCAAAGGTACTGTGCGGGGTGCTGCGGAGGGTGTTGTCCAGAGTGCGGTGGCGAGGTCTGGCAAAGGTGCTGTGCAGGGTGCTGTGCGGGGTGCTGTGCGGGGTGCTGTGCAGGGTGCTGTCCAGAGTACGGTGGCAAAGTCTGGCAAAGGTGCTGTGCGGGGTGCTGTGACGGTGGCGAGGTCTGGCAAAGGTGCTGTGCAGGATGCTGTGAAGGATGCTGTGCAGGGTGCGGGGTGCTGCGCACGGTGCGGTGCAGGGTGCTGTGCGGGGTGCTGCGGAGGGTGCTGTCCAGAGTGCGGTGGCGAGGTCTGGCAAAGGTGCTGTGCGGGGTGCTGTGCAGGGTGCTGTCCAGAGTATGGTGGCGAAGTTTGGCAAAGGTGCTGCAAAGGTGCTGCGCAGGGTGCTGTGCAGGGTGCTGTGCAGGGTGCTGTGCAGGGTGCTTTACAGGCTGTGCAAGCTGTGCGGGTGAGGCTTGGCAAAAAGGTGTTGTGCAGGGCTGTCCGGGATGAGGCTGCTGCTGACAGTGCGGTGGCGAGGTCTGGCAGTGTGCAGGGGTGAGGTGTTCGTCGCAAGTGAATGGCAGACCTGTGCTGGCTGCTGTCCGGAGTGCGGTGGCGAGGTCCGAGCAAAGCTGTGCAGGTGCCGTGCACGCAGGCTGTCCAAGGTGCGGTGGCGAGGTCTGGCAAAGGTGCTGTGCGGGCTCCTGTGCAGGCTGCTGTGGGTGCTGCGGTGGCGAAGTCTGGCAAAGATGCTGTGCAAGTCTGGCAAGGGCAGCTTGTGCAGGGTGCTTGGGAACCAGCAAGTCCTCGAACTGTGAACCCGTGAGCCCGTGGTTTCAAGATAGACAAGAATTTTGTTTCCAACGTTTGAGAACCGCTAGTTCTTAGAACTGAGCACCCGTGGTTCCAAGATTGGGAAGCATTTTGGTTCCAACGTTTGTGAACCGCTAGTTCTTGGAACTGGGGGACCGTGGTTCCAAGATTGGGAAGCATTTTGTTCCAACGTTTGACAACCACTAGGTCCTAGAACTGGGAACCCGTGGTTCCAAGATTGGGAAGCATCTGTTGGGAACCCGCGGGAAGCATTGGCCCCAATGTTTGAGAAGTGCTTGTTCCTAGAACTGGGAACATGTGCTTCCAAGATTCGGAAGCATAGGTTCGGTCTTTTGGGAACCAGCAGTCTTCGAACTGGGAACCCGTGGTTCCAAGATTGGGAAGCATCGACTCCAATGGTTGGGAACCGCTAGTTCTTAGAACTGGGGACATGTGCTTCCAAGATTGCTTGGGAACCAGCAGTTCCTCGAACTGGGAAGCCGTTCGTCACATTCTTTTTGAATATTTATTACTTTACGTTATTTGCCAATATGTTTGGTTTAATCACGCGCCTTCTTTTTGCGGTCGGTCACTATTGGCAGGCCTATTGCGAACGCATCGGTGGTACCGGACCAATAAGCAAAACAAAGCGATTTTGTTTTTATAGAACATGTTTTCACGTCGGTCCAATATGCAGCACTTGTTTTTCCACCAGTGCCTTTCTTGATGCCGGTCCATTAATCATCATTAAACAAAACCATGGCCGCTTTTTTCATACAACATCTTGCACATATATATGCGTTGGATCAAAATCAAAATGCATGTATAAAACATCTTTTTGGCGGACCATTAAGCAAAACAACAAAGGCTTATTGCAGAAGTTTTTGTTCAATCGGACGCCAAGGTTACAACCTTTTCATTCGCAGTCCTTGGAAATGAAGCTCGTGTCAAAACTCGGAAACATAGCCCAACCCTTAGGAAGTCCAAATTCTCGCAAATAGGACTGCGAATCTTTCAAGTTACTATAGACATAATTATTTCAACTTTTGGGAACTGGAAATTCCCTGGAACTTGAAACCCACCAATCTTTGGAGACTGGCGTTTCCCCGAATTGGGAACCCGCGGTTTCAAATTTCAAAGCATTCGTTCCAGCGTTTCGGAATCGGAAATTCCTAAAAGTGGGAATTTACAGTTCCGAGCATCGGAAGCATTGATTCCAATCTTGGGAACCAGCAGTTCCTGGAACTGTAGACACACGGTTCCAAGATTGGAAAGCATTGGTTCCAATGTTTGAAAAACGTAGTTCCTGCAAACTTGGAACCAGTGGGAACTGCCAGTTCCTAGAACTGGCAACCCGTGGTTCCAAGATTGGGAGGTTCCAATCTTTGGGAACCGGCAGTTTTTTGAATCGGAAACGCACGGTTCCAAGATTGGGAAGCATGGGTTCCAACGTTTGAAAAACGGTAGTTCCTAGAACTGGGAACAAATGGTTCCAAGATTGGGAAGCATGGGTTCCAATCTTTGGAATCCAGCAGTCTTCGAACTGGGAACCTGTGGTACCAAGATTGGGAAGCATCGGTGCCAATGTTTGGGAACCGCTAGTTCCTAGAACTGGGAACATGTAAGATTGGGGCTTGGGAACCAGCAGTTCCTGAAACTGGGAACCCGTGCGCGAATGATTTCTAATTCTTGGGAATTGCAGCTTTCAAAACATTTTTTCCCCAACAGCGTAAGCTTGGGGTCTTCAGCCATAGTAAAGGCTCCGGAGCAGGTCGGGGCAGCGAAATCCGCACGGCGCAAGGTTGGGAACCAGGTTCCCAGGAAGGGTTTCCTTTTCCAAGAGAATCCCTCGGAGCAGCCAAATCCGCACGGCGCAAGGTTGGGAACCGGGTTCCCAGGAAGAGGTTCCCAAGCAAGGTTGGTTGCCAAGCAAGGTTCCCAGGAACAGGTTCCCAAGAGGTTCCCAGGAACAGGTTCCCAAGCAAGGGTTCCCAGCAAGAGGTTCCCAAGCAGGCCCAGGAACTGGGAACCCGCGGTTCCAAGATTGGGACCCATTGGTAACCGCCTCGTGTGTGCACGGGATTTTGGCTCGCTGGTGCACGGGATGGCCCGACTCGCCTGTGCACGGGATGTCCCGGCTCGCCTGTGCACGGGATGCCCTTCCTTCAGTAATCATCATCATCATCATCATCATCTCATCATCATCATCATCATCATCATCATCATCACCATCATCGCGATGAGCATCATCACCATCATCTTCATGATCATCATCACCATCATGACCGACATGGTCATCAACATCATCGTCATCATTAAAATTATCATCACGATCATCAAAATTATCATCAAAAAATCAGCATCAACATCACCAGAATCATCAGCATTATCATCATCAACATAATTTTGATCATAACCACCATTATGAGCAACGTGGTCATCGACATCAACATGGTCATCGACATCAGCATGATCATCAACATGGTCATGATCATCATGATCATGGCCATTAGCATCATCAGAATCAGCATAATCATCAGGATGATCGTGATGATCATAACATGCATCAACATCATCACGCGCACCAACATCATCGCGATCATCAACAGCATCATGTTCATGATCACCACCTCGAACATTCTCAAGATTGTTGCCATAAGCAACAACCTTTGGTTTCAGATTTGTGGTACCTTCGGGGTCTAGTGTGCAATCACTTCGGCCTGGTGATTTGCGGAATGCAATTGCCTTTCTTCTTTCAGGTTCGAAGCGGCTGAGGCATGAAAACGTTCTGTGGAACATTTATGTAAAAATATGTGTTCCTCCCTGTTTCCCTGTTACCCCCCTGTTCCCCTAATTGATATTCGAATTGGGAACTCGTGGGTCCAAGATTGGGAAGCATTGGTTCCAACGTTTGGGAACCAGCAGTTCCGGTTTTGCCGCAGCCAATTCGCACGGCATATGCATGGCAAATAAGAAAGCGTTTCTGAAACCTTTTCTATCTGGGGTCTATGCCGGTGTAATCGATGTTTTTATAGATCTTTTGGGCTTTTGGGGGGAAGACTTGGTTTGAACAGTTTGGGATCTGGAAACAGAAAATCGATGAAGTATACTAGGACGAAAGAAAAACAAGAGAAGGATACCCTCTGGTTATGTCAAAGTAGCTATTGAAAAGGGCCATTTATAGTGGACTTTCCCATTAAAAATGCTGATTTTCCATAGTTATGTTAGTTTACCAGAGGGTAGCGGAACAGGAGAACATGATTCGGGGGCGAAAAAAAACAAGAATATTGGTGATAGAAGCAACAGAAATTGAGAAATAACATCTATCCGGATGGGAGTTGCGTCCTTCATGTTTTGCCAATCGCAAGTGGATACAATTGGTATGAATACACTAGGCCCGAGTTGCCACTCTTGACTTGAACAAGCAAGCAGCACATACTGTACCAAATAACACCACCACTTCAATGGGCATAACATGATAAAACTGGTAACACCAGTATGTAATATCCAATACATTCACCCATCTCCCAATAAATGCCATTTAAATCCCGTTTAAATCCCCATTAAATCCAATTAAATCCACCTAAATTCCCCGTGAAATCCCATTAAATCCCTATTTGTTGATGGTTAATTTTTCATATCTCTCTGGCCCATGGCCCATGGCCGTCCCCGCTATTCCTCTGTCATCAGCTCAGGGTCCAAGGCTGGAACACTACTGGGGATGGCCGTGTCCTCGAGGTGCTGTCTTTTCATGGAAGCCAAACTCATCCAAACATGGTAAATCATAGTGGGAAAATTAGGGGAATATAGTGGAAAATCAGGAAAATCAGCTATAAATGATGGGACTCATAATATACCAAACATGGAAAATAGTGATTTACCCTCTGGTTATGACTAACAGTTCGCCATGGTATATATAGATGGCCCATAGAAATAGATGGTTTACCGAACTAAAAAATGTTGATTTTCCATGGCTATGTTAAATAACCAGAGGGTAACAACTTTCTATAAATGATTATCATTACATATCACTCCCATTTTCTATAGATGAGTAGGTATCTCCATCATTCTTGGCATGTGTTTAATCATAAATCACTAAAATCAGGCTATATTATGGATAGTTCCCCAATATAGACCAGTATTCCAGGGAGAACTGTGAGGTCGTGATAATTTACCCACAACTCATCCAGTGATGATAATTGACAGGAAGTTCACTGATTTTTTGGGGTCTGGCATTGTTTTAAAGGTAAGAAACCACCAACGCATGGGATCTTCAATGCTATCAAACTTTCAATGGCTTAGTTTTGCGGGGAACGTCTATACAGGAACCATTTTGCCAATCAAATATGGTGGCAAACTACAGGATATAAAAAACATGTTCAACCAATTCTTGGCAAAAATGCAACATGGATTACCAATTTCAGCTCCTCTCCGCCGTTTTTGCACCAAACCTGCTACATTCCCATGAAATCTTAACGCTTAAGTCCCATTCATATCTGGCTATGGGTCAAAACCCTGGTACCTAGTGCACCCCAAACTAGCTGGTTTTCTTGGTGTTCATCTCACCAAAATTGATAGATTCATAGGTTTTGACCGTACCCTCCATCTCAATCAATCAAATCCCAATCCCATGAAATCCCAGCAAAAATCTTGAGGATTTTTCATCCCATAGAATCAATCTCCAAGCATCCGGTGTCTCCGGTGTAGGTGTACCAACTGCCTCCTCCAACATCTCCATCCAATTCTGCCGCGCCGTGGCACCGCGCGCAGCAACGTGGCGCCAGCGTGGCGAAGAGGGTGCCACGAAGACATGACGACAGGCGGCGAGGGCCAGAGCCAAGGCCAGGGCTATGCGGTTGCGGCTGCGACCAGGCGCCATGGCGAGGGGAGTTGTGAAGCGAAAATTGTGGAACTTCAGACCATTGTTATCCATTTTTCTGTTTTTTTTGGGGTTCCCTGCAAGTCATGCTCAACAATATCATGCTGCAAATGTTTTTTCTGACTCTTCTAGACGTTTTTTGTCCCACATGAGTAAGGCTGAAGACTTGGTCATCCATGTTGGAAGGTCATCTTTGAAACAAAGGTGGCATCCCGTGATTTTGGCATCTGTAACATGCTTCGTACTCTTATACAGATGGGCCTGGGCAGTAGCATGTAGTAGCTGATTTTTCTGGTGAATTCTGGTGACCTTGACGAATTTTTTTCCATAGCTCCAATATGCTCCAATGGCTGCTGAAATACGTGAAATATCATGAAATATCTATCTCTTGATGTCCTTGACCCATATTTCAAACTTTTTCCGTGGTGAATTAATTCCCAGAAGCGAATGACATCTGGGTATGGTGAGCAACAAGAGCAACAAGAGTGGCAATGTCAACTTATCATCTTGAGTCTTCCCCTATCCAATTGCTTTCAGATCCACACTGGCAAAACCACATGTTGTTTGTGTCTTTTTCCCGGGTTTTGTCGCCGTGTCTTGAACCGGTTTCTTGTTGCGTTGATTGAACAAAATCGAGGCAAAGCACTGGATGTTTACTCCATTTGACGATGATCTCAATTGTTTTTGCTTCATGTCCACCATATAAATTCCCATTTCCCATATTTTGGTGGCAAAGTGTCCACATCTTTCCACCCAACACCAACCCAACAGCGAAAAACAGCACGGCCTGGCAGCAGTTTCAAGGCGCGTTGCAACAACTTCTGCGCCTCGCGGTAGAAGGGCGAGGCCTGGCCAATTCTGGTGGCTTCCGGTCGCCAGATGTCGCTACCGTGCCATCCATAAATCTCAATAGGCCCGTGTGTTTTTTTAAAAGGGGATTTGAGCAACCATACATAGATGTTTAGTTTAATTAGTGATTTGACAAGATTGCTTTTCCAGACTTTTTGGGTCAAAATGGGATATATCCAACCAACGCGGAGGTTTCACCATCAAACCTGGGTGTTTTTCATGGTGTTTTTGAAACACGGTGATTTCACTAATTAGATCTGGAATTTGGGTATGAACATGGAGGATTTTTGTGCGCAGTGCTCAGTTTTCCTCATGAAATACAACGGTTGGTTCAGAAGGAAATTACCAATTTTTGGATTGTGATAATTCCCAATATATAAAGGGTAGTGTAACACCATGCAATCATCCAATAGGGTGTTGAACATGTTGAACGTTGCTCTTTAACAAATGAATGCAACCACTATTGTCAACAGGGGCATGTTGAAAATGGATAACAGGGGCAGTTTTCCCTGATTTTTTGAAATTGAACATCCGAAAATGGTTGATATTTTCTGGTGATGTTAGATTCCAAAGGGTAAGTGATGAGTTTTGGGGATTCATGCGCCACCACACCTCAATACCAAGAGGGTTTGAATACATCAATAAATAGTAATAAAATTAATAAAATGTAATAAATCATTAATCACAATCATACTGAGCTTTTTGTTCTTCAAAACGCCTATCAAAATCCTTTGGGCCCAGCACCACAGATGGCAAGAACCACACAGGCGCTTGGTGGATCCTTCTAGGCCATATGGCTGTGTCTGAAAATGGAGCATACAAAGTGGTGCCCCAGTTCGTTAGCTAAGTTGGTGCCAGTAAGTCCAATGTCACTATGGTTTATGGTAGATATAACTATAGTATTCATGGGGTTTATAAACCAACTTACAACTGGGGGGCACCATCCTGCAAAAATGGCAATTTTGATAGGGAACATGATGATAAACGGTCAAATTTAAGGGGCCTATGTTCAGACAATTTAGAAAACAAAATGTGAAAGCAGTGAAACATGGGAAACCCTTCATCCTGGAGACTTCGAAAGGTTTGAACCAAAGCGGACTTCTCCGTCTCCAAACTAGCCCCCTTCTGACCTCAGTCCAACCGGAGGAACGATACGTGGCATTCTTGTAGATTACCTTGCGGGACGGTGATCTTGGTCAAAGCCCTGGATTTTGCAGGGTTTTCACATCAAAATAGCTGGATCAATCAGGCTGAATTCAAGTCATTCACCAACCTGACAGCTTTGCTCTTCACAAATCAACCGCTGATTTGCTCTCCAAAAAAACGACAAACCAATTCATCCTCGGCTTCTCTGATAAGTCTTTAAATTTTAAACATATGTTTAAAAAAGGTGCTATGAACCTGAGACAAACCTTCATGAATCTTCAACTTTTCTCATCTCAATTCTTGTGCCATGCTCTCCCGGATCCCTTTTATCCCTCACGGCTGGCCCTTGATCACCAAGGGAATCTGATCAAACTCCGACCATGGGAGAAAACTCAAAATTTCAATGGATATTTCATGGCCCCGACACAAATTCTCAGTTGACATCCATAGATCCCCATCAAGTCAGCATCAACTGTGCAGTTTTTGCTGAACTTTCATGGATCCCAATCTCCTGAACATATCCTGAAAATCCATTGGGATCCTGAACAAAAACCCACCAGATATCCTGAATTTTCATGGATCCCAATCTCCTGTCGGATGGATAAAACGTGAAAAAAACGTCCACCGTCGTCGGATCCCAGTTGCACTGGCCAAATTGTTGGCCGTGCGTGGGTCGAAGTGAGGCATCACCTCGATTTGGCGGGTTTTTCAGCCAAACAAGGCGTTTTTGAGCATCGAAACTGGGAAAATGATGGAACATGGTGATGGATATCATCAGCGAAACTGGGGATTTTACCAACCAGCCTATGTTTTCATGATTGTTTCGTGTTTTTCTTGACTTGATCTGGCGAATCGCCAGAGTTTTCATGGGATTCAACCAAGATGGGGATTTCATCGGTTCAAACAAGGGGTGTGTATGAAATTTTTAGGGATCTAAACCAGAAGTTCCTGGCCATTTTGAGAGGGACAATCATCATTTTTGACCATTAAAACCATTAAATTTTGGGGCAGCCAAGTTTCTGACAAAAATAGGGATTTGACCAACAAACATTATGATGATTTTAGCAATCAAGTTGTGGATGTACGACATACAAATTTGGATTTACTATAACTTACTCATGAAAACAGGGATAAGTCCAAAAAAAGTGGATTCTAACCAACAAAAAAGTTAGTTTCTTTGGTGTTGCAGTCAATGCAAATTGTGATTTCACCAGATTTAACCCACCAAAAGTGTTCAAACAAAAGGTTGAAGCAACAAACATGAGAAATTTGACCAGGCTACCTGGTTCAGAACCCCTTTGGACAGCCAGAACCACATTGCATGATGATTTATGGCCACCAGCGGTGCATTAATACCCTGCATTCCAGTAACTTCTGAGTTGCTTAGAAGCATTGTTATCATATATATAATATAATATCATATAATATAACATATCATATAATATCATAAAATATCATAGAATATCATAAAATATCATATAATATCATATAATATCATATAATATCATATCATATAATATAATATGATATAATATCATAATATAATATAATATATATATATATATACATATGAACTAGGGGTTTGACTGGGATGTTCCAAATTATATCAGGTCCCAACATATCCCCATTATTAGGCCATCATTCTTCTGGCTTAACGGCTTAACTCCTTCAATTGCCGCGGGATTCACTGAGACTCCTGCTGTCATGGCCTTGCGGAAAACAGCTGCTGCCTGGGAGGGCCATAGGCTGCCTGGTTAGTTTTTGGCATGGCAACCAACATTGTGCTTGTTTACAAATGCGGTTTTATTGGGATAGAACATGAGAATTTTCGATTTGTAATGTATGATGGGCTAGAATGGGATAGAATAGAATGGAATAGAATGGGATATCCAATCGCCAACCTTTGTTTGAAGGGACAATCAACTTTCTGTTCCGCACTGGGAGCCTCCATTCCTTTTGACCAAGACTCCAATCTTTCAGTAGAAATTTCTCACACACATCGAATTGCTTTCATGAAGCAGGAACCTCCTGCCGGTCCACTTTTCTTTCTTCGCGTTTCTAGTGTTCTGTGGTTTTATCACGACATAACCGTTGGTGAAACCATCATGTTTCCATATTTTCTATGTGTCTTCTGACTCTTACTACCATTTTTTATTATTTTCTCTTGGCAAAACCGACATGTTTATCATTTTTGATCATGTTTGATATTCTTTGTTGGTGAACCAGAAACAACAGCATATTTTCACATCTCATTTTCCATATGGAGGTCTCCTGGGTCGTCACGCTAGCTCCATCGAATCCGGGAAGCGCCTCGTCCCAACGGTACTTGCGATCCAAGTGGATGCCCTCGATGTTCAGGCGATTGGCTTCCAAATGCCTGACGTCTTTGGAACATATCATGGTTATGAAAAAACAACTTTGTTAATATGGTATATTAACCATCTTTAATATGACTATCTGGTTATTTAACGTAGCTATGGAAAATCCCTGAACTAAATGGATGTTTATATATAGCTAGGAAAATCATCTGTATATATTAAAATCACCAGAGGGTAATATGAAAAAACAACGTTAAAATATAACGAAAAATGCTAGCCATCCAGATGAATATGGTATATTAACCATCTTTAATGGTATACTAAGTATACTAATCATGGCATGTTAATCCATGGTATATCATCTTCAATGAACGACGGGGTCGACGTGGAAAAAAGGGATGGGAGTTATGACAGCCATTAATAATGAGAATGATTTATACCATCTATTTATTCATGTTTAATGACTATGTTCCTCATATTGACTATTTTATACCATATGTGGGAAAAAACAACACTATACCACCCATGACTGGGAATGGTAAACATACCACCTTTTTTTTTTCAGATGGTGACATTGGGATGGTCTATTAAGATACCATCATGAATGGTCAATATTCATAGGATTAGTATAAATAATGGGATTAACACACTATTGTTGTGTTTGCTATATTAATCATCATGAAGATACCATATATTTGGGTACATTCAATAAATATGATTAAGTGTTCAACACAGACTTACTGTGAAGAAACCACCATTATCTGTTGCACATACCATTATCTTCCATATGGATTGGACAAAATGGATTTAGTTAACCAGCACGATTGGGAGAAAGGCAAATTACATGTTCACCAAAGGTGGGCATAACACATACTGGTATTTCTGAAAAATGGTATATTGATGTATATTGGCAAATCCAATCTTACTGGAACATCTCATCTTCTTACTAGTGCTTAGGGCTGGGAATGGGGGAATGGGATGATTAGCACTAGTAAGTCTTTAATCATAATGTGTTAATCTATGGTACATGATTCATCTGGATGGGAAAAAGATGGGATGGTAGAGTTTGAGCATTGTATATAATGTTTGAACAAATTCGGTTCCAGTTCTCAAATCAGAAGCTAGAAGGCATACCATGGTTTCTGGGGTGTGTTTAATACCATGAAACAAGGTTAGCCAACAAAGAAGGGAATTTAATAATGGCACGGTATATTATTACAGGATATTAGCAACTCCAATCTTTAGTAATAAATAATGGAATTAATATTGGAAATCCAATCTTCAATCATGGTAAATTAAATTTACCAAAAACATGAATTCTCCATCAACACAGATGGGAAAACATGAGATGGTCTTCTTGTAACCCCGAAAAAAGACTGAAGTTGGCCAATTTCCACTAACAAGTTGATGATGTACTTTTCTATCTTTTTGCGGCTTACTATACCACATACATCCATATGCCATGGTTTCTGGGGGGTGTTTGACATTAGGGGTATAGACTAAATCATCAACATCACCATGGTGGCAGCCGCAACAAGTCCAGTAACAACCAACGCGACTATATTTCATGGGGGCCATGAGGAAGATGATGAGATATCTCATCATAATATGGTGGGTGTCTATCCCATTCTATCTCATCATATCCCTATTCATATTCCCCTATCAACCAATAATCGTCATGGGGATATTCTACCATCCAAATCACAGGGCATCATTCAAGTGCCCTATTTGGTCATCGTAATTGATCCAGATGATAGTTATAATATAGTTATATATCCAGATGATAGGTTTTTGTTGGTTTCTGCCAGGGCCTGCTCTTAACTAGAACCACCTCTGTAGGAAATCCCCCTTGGGCCATCAATGATCATGGTCTTAACAGTCATATCTCATGGTTTTCCCATGATTCTCCCATGACATAGCCATTTTCTGATGTTTCATCAATTTGCCACAACAATGAATGCTCCTGATTTCTGCGAACATATGTTTCATGGGTTTGTCTGAAGATACGGTACCCAAAAAAAACAAAAAAAACATTAAACACCCAAACAGTGGCGGTTTATCGTTTAAATCATCGTTTTCCCTATCAAATAGCTTTTTTTTTGAAATATCACCCATTTTCAGATCCCAAATTCCAGTTTAAATTTGTGAAATCCTCGGTTTTCATTGGTGAAATCCTCCTTTTTGGTTTGTGAAATCCCCGTGAAATCCCATGGTGGTCCACCTTTGCGCCAACTTGCTGTTGGACTTTGCCACCTGGTGAAGTCGAAAAAACCGGGAGATCATTTCAATACCAAAACAATTACATAGCCACTAGCCACCAGCAAGATAGAAAAAGTGAATTATGCCTATTTCAATATATATATATATAAGTAGGATTTCACTTTTTCTGTCTTTTTTTTCCCGAGGCTGCGATATATGTATATAAATATTTACAAAGCAAACCCAAATGGGATGTCAGCGTATTGAAAGCAGCAAAATGGGGATTTAACATGACGTAACCATCAACAAAAACTGATTTGAACTGACAATGACAATTGGGATTTAGTTTACTTGGATACCATGCTAAGTCCACCCCCATAAGTTGGGATATGTTGGAATATTGCCTCTATAAAAATTGTTACCCACTAGCAAAACTGGAATTGCACCGTCAAGTACTGGGATATTCTCTGATACAATAATATAGCAACCAGCAACAAAAAAGGGGCAGAACGCCAAGCGTTTCCAAACATCAAGTGGCAAACTCACAGCCTCTCCTATCCCTTTTTGAGGTTTCTTACTATTTTAACTGTTAGATAATATCATACGTATATATAACCAGGTCCAAACAGTTGATTTAACCATCCCACATCTAGGTTTCTTGATCCGCAGCCTCTCACAGCTGAAACTGTGCCTCCGAATCACTTTCGGCGGACGATCTTTCCTGCCTTGGTTGTTCTCTCGCTGGGGCCCACCGATTTGGTATCCCAAACCAACTGGGGGAACCCCCCGATAAAGGACACCTTTTTGGGCTCATTCTTGGATACATCATTTCAAAATCCATCCAACTAATCATCAACCAACCATCAATCATTTCTAATATATGGAGGGTTCCTAAAATAGGGCTACCCATGCCACCCCAGTCATCATCCATTTTCGATTGGGATTTTCCACGAAATAAACCAGCCAGCGAGCTTGGAGATCCCCCATCTGGAAACGAAATCGGATCTGCCGACATCTGAAGATCGACAGAAAAAATCTTTGGTAGTGCACAAAGAATATCAAAAAATAATCCCGTGCTGGTTATTGCCAATAACACATTTATAGCCCATTTATTTGCTAATAACTTATTGGTTAGTTGAGTTATTTTCCATTTATAGCCCGAAACATGCCAAGAACTAGAGGATTTTCCACATATCAAACTATAGTGCTACATATCCAAGGTTGGGGATGTTCCCATGAGGGTTTGCGCACTCCTGAGGCTCCACACCCTGCTTTTCGACCTTTTCCACCTCAAATGGAACGCTTGGGGCAATGCGGCATATCTTAACATACCTTAATCCATCTTCGCCTGAACCTATCTCAATCTGATTTTGATCTTCAGCGTTCGGGAATGCCAACATGGAAATCATCTAATTCGCCACTATTCCTATTGTTGGTACGATCAATAGCTGGTATCACCTTTACGTATCAGACCTTCAAAAGTCCTGCAGATTGCGCAGCTTCTGTCATCCAATGAAGGTCATTGCTGCAACAACTTATCCCAACGACTACCGAGAGAAGACCATAAAACTTGTATCCCCGTGGCTATCTCCCCAAAACTTCCGAAAACCTTGGTTTCTCTTCATCCTCACGTACGCTGTGGGACCACTGGGTAGCGATACGATACAACTTGCTCAAGCACAACTTTTTGATGAGTGACACATCCATTTTGTTGACTAATGGACAGTGTTAGGTGGGGTGTATCACCATCACGCTAGTTGAAAGCAACTTAGTTGCGTCACCATCTTCGATAGAGGTTTTCTCCATTGCTGCTGCTAAGTGACCCATTTGTCACCATGTTTGCTAATTCTCTTACCACTGATATTGGTTAAACTAAAAAACTTTTTTGCCATCATGATGTAATAGATGTAATAGATGTAATTACATGGTCTCTCTCCATTGATGTTGGTAAAATCAACCGATTTCCATCGTGAAACACACCCATTGACTCCCATCTTCAGGCAAACCCATCTGCATCACATTCCCAGTAAGAGCCATAGTAAATCCCCATCTGGTTGGTGGTTTCAACCCCTCTGAAAAATATTAGATATGAAATGGAAAATAAAAAATGTTTGAAACCACCAACCAGCCATTATCTTAAAGGGTAAATCCAGCATTTTTCTGGGCAACGGATAATAATTCCCTTATCTGAAATCAGACTACCATCTGGTTATTTAACATAGCCATGGAAAATCACCATTTTTTAGTTCGGTAAACCATCTATAAATGGGCCATCTATACCATGGCTATGTTAGTCATAACCAGAGGGTAAATCACTATTTTTCCATGTTTGGTATATTATGATTCCCATTATTTATAGATGATTTTCCACTATATTCCCCCATTTTCCCACTATGGTTGGTATATTGGGATAATTCCCCGCAATCGAACCATCATTCCAGCGCTTCACGACGCTGGTCCCCACAGGCCATGGCACCACTTCTCTGCGTCCGTTTCTCTGCCAGCTTCTCGGCGACTCGAAAGGCTTCACTGGCTGCTTCTTCCAGCTGTTCCTGCAAAACCAAGTGGGGGACCGAGGGATCTTATTATCACTAGAATTATGGCCACATACCTGTACCTATTATGATCTAGTGTGCAGCCCCCAGTGATTGAAAACAATACACGAGGACTATGTCACAAGTCACGGTATCATGGACAAATGCGGGGAAGTAAAAGGATATAATAAAAGGAATATAAACCACATTGGTCTTGAGCACCACAATACTAAAGCAAAACCAGCAAAGAGCCAATCTTTAAACTACAAGAACCTGGATCTTTACCACAAAGCGTGGAAATATGTGGACTTGTTAATAAACAACTTGAGAGGGGGGGTGGACGAAAGGTAGGCCATGGGAGTAGACATGACACATAGGACATATATGACAGACATGAAATACAATACATGTATGACATACATGACATATATAACGGACATGACATACGTAGATGACACACATGACGTTACACATCTAACAGAGATCCCCGCGAAACAGGCATAAGAGACATAACAGACATAACATACAAATGAACAGGCATACCAGACACAACATACACAACAAACACAACAGACATAACATACAGAACATACGTAACAGACATAACATCAGAGAGAACATACATAGCAAACATACATGCATAACAGAACAAAACAAAACATAACAAAACATGACGCTACACTAGACACCGGACATCACATGACATGACATTAGATATAAGCAGTGTTCCTCTCTTTCTCCATCCTTACTTGCTGGATCTTTTGTGTATGCGGCAAATCTGCAGAGTCGTGCACGGTAAAAAGCAAACGCAGCAACAATACATCAGAAAATCTGTCAAGATAAACGTTAGAATATGTGTCAGGAAAAATGTCAAAGTAATTGTCAAAATAACATATAATATAATAATATAATATATTGAATTTCACGACAACACATCTGTCGGACTACATGTCCGGGTATATGTCAAGATAAATGCGTGTCAACATTTCTGTCAGGAGGTGTATCTCACGGAGGGATGACTGACATGATGTATATATATATATATACAATCATTTTCACCTAGACGTATATCGAACTCAATTATATCATCAATCGGCAATCTATCAAAGCAGTTCACAGTATCTCCTTGCACTGACAAAAACATGGACAATGGCCAGGGGTGCAGTTGAGATTCATGGGTAAAAACAATGGTCCTAACTTCCATGAGTTGGGATCTGGGGCCCCTGTCACTAGAACATACTGGAACTGCACCCCGAAGTATGGATTGAATCTGGATCTCAGCACCAAGTGGCCAATAAAACTCTACCATTCCCCTGTCCATGAAAGTCACAGATAATTATTAAACTTTATTTGGTTTTATTTCCATGTTCTTCTTCTCGATCAACATTTTTGCTGGCTTAATTTTTCCAACGCTTTGCGCCCATATCAACCAAATTCAGGGCGTACCTTTAGCCCATGCCCGCTCTTTGCGAGGTACCTTGGAGTCAGGTCCACGGAACAGTCACCAAGACATCGATTGGAAATAGATAGTCGCATCCCCTCAGATTATGGCCTTTCATAGGAACATGATTCTATACATAATAATAGTAATAATAAAACAAATAATAATAATAGTAATAATAATAAATAAAAAAAATAATAATAATAACAATTATAAATAGTAAAAATAAAAATAATAAATAGTAATAATAATAATATAAACATTCAATGATAACCATATATTTAATGATAATGATATATATGTAATAATACATTATATCCAATTGTCCAATGAGATATATACATATAATGATAATAAATGATAATAAATGATAATAAATGATAATAAATGATAATAAATGATAATAAATGATAATAAATGATAATAAATGATAATAAATGATAATAAATGATAATAAATGATAATAAATGATAATAAACCAATGAACCTTTCAAAGGGAATGCCCTCGATGGTCCACAATTTGGAGTGGCTGGGCCCGGCGGTTGAAGCACTGGGACTACATATAATAGGATTATAACTGGTTGCTGGTATACCTACCCTATATATGGTTAGTATGGTTTAATATGGTTCAATCCCATTGATTATCATACTACTTAGCTAGTTGGTGGTATACCCACCCATCTTGAAAAATATGAAAGTCAATGGGAAGGATTATCCCATATAGTGGTTTCAACCCATCTGAAAAATATGAAAGTCAGTTGGGATAATGAAATTCCCAATATATGGAAAAATGTTCCAAACCAACAACCAGATATAATAGGATTTTAACATATTCTAACGGGACTTGTTCCATCTACCAACTGGCGCAGGATCTCACAACCATCCGCGGTTAAAAAAAACGTACAACAAAAATGCCATGCCATGCTCTAAGTTTCTGTGCCTAAAACTGTGGGTTTTTGGCGTCCACCTTTCTAGACTCATTTATAAGGTATAACTGGGAAGCTTTTGATCGGTGTTCGTTTCGTCCCTGTCACCTCAGCCAAGGCGCATGAAGACCACGCCCACCTCAGATGCGGGTGAACCGACCATAGCATGCCAGCGTGGCATGTGTCGGAAACTGGCCCCATGCCCAATGGGAACACTGAATACCGCCATCTGTGCACCGGCAATTTTTTTTTTGGAATAACCAATTGGTGCCGCACAGCGCGTAAATTTTCCAAACAATTAGCCTCGAAGGCCTTTGGTACCAAGCCACCTGCCCTCAAACCCTCTCTTGAGACCATGGGACTGAGTTTTGTAGCTGAACACTGTGGGGTCGTCGTCGCAATGCCTGATGCCACTACAGCCACCAGTTATATGTCAACGCTGGAACATTTGAGGTCTTCTGGGGTTGGTGCGAAATAATCCGAAAGAACAAAATATAACAGATTGACCATGCCAACATATTTGCAACTGTGTGTTTTCGTCTGTGGGCATCTGCCTGCATGAATGTATGAACATATGCATGTATGATTATATTATATAAAGGAATGCATGCACAAATCACAAATGGATGACGGTGTGCATGTCAGTGCATGCATGAATGTTGGTGCCAGTTTAACAATAAAGAAATTGATGCGCGCATGCTTTCATGCATGGATGTGCGCCGTATGTATGCGCACATGTAGATTTGCAATGTGCAGGTGTGTACACAGATGAGTGTATGACAGAGGTTTATGCATGCATGCATGCGTGTATGCGTGTATGCGCGTATGCGCGTATGCGCGCCTGTCTGCCTGTCTGCCTGTCTGCCTGTCTGCCTGTGTGCCTGTGTGTGTGCCTGTGTGCCTGTGTGCCTGTGTGCCTGTGTGCCTGTCTGCCTGTCTGCCTGTCTGCCTGTCTGCCTGTCTGCCTGTCTGGCTGCCTGGCTGCCTGGCTGCCTGGCTGCCTGGCTGCCTGGCTGCCTGGCTGCCTGGCTGCCTGGCTGCCTGTCTGCCTGTCTGCCTGTCTGCCTGTCTGCCTGTCTGCCTGTCTGCCTGTCTGCCTGTCTGCCTGTCTGCCTGCCTGCCTGGCTGGCTGGCTGGCTGGCTGGCTGGCTGTCTGTCTGTCTGTCTGTCTGTCTGTCTGTCTGCTTGTCCGTCTGTCGATTGTGAGTCTCGTCCTCCCGTCCGTCCGTGCCTGGGTCGGACGGTTGCAATCTGTGTGTCTCTGTGTCTATGTGTTTGTATCTGTCTGAGTTTGTCTCTCTCTCTCTCTCTCTCTCCTTCTCTCCGCCTGTTTCTTTCACTCTGCCACTTACGCATGTATGTGGTCCATTAGAAATCCAAGGGAACATGAGTAAATCGTCATATTTTTTGGTACAGTAATCTTATTTATTTAGCATGGAAACTCAATGGAAACCATGATTGAACCCCTCGCCTGCTGGAGAGTTTGTAGCGCTGCCAAGGCATCTTTCTTTCCCAACAAAGCGATTGCTTCTTCATTGGCCTTGAAACCTGGGGCATCCTGGGTCAGATCAACGTCGCGGAAACAACATCTGGGTAAACTGCAATGGAAAAAAACACTGTTTGCTTTTTCGGGTTGTTGAATTGTGAAAGAAAAATTGCATGTGTTGTGCCCGGCAATTGAAAAACTACCCTTTGGCTAACCTACTGCTGCTAGCCCCGTCCTGATCAAGGATCAGTGAAAATTCCGCGCTAGCCTCATGCGGGAAGACCAAAGAATTTACAGAACTCCAACGAGCATGTGTCATATGAAGCTAATATCTAAAAACAGAAAGGGTTGATTGCATTCCATGAAGTAATCATGAAGTAATGGCACAGCGAAAAAAGTGATAGAACATTGGCTGCACGGGAACCAGCTGACACATGCAGCCAAACAAACCCAAGCCCCCGACTGCCACGTGAAAAATGCCAACAACGCGCCACAGCAGAAACGCCGTCCGCCATGATGCGTGGCCTGCCAGCGCCAGACTTCATTGCTCAGCGGCATGCCGACACAGTGGAGATATGTCAAAGCACATCATCCTTTGCCATGGCTGACCTTACAAAAGCCCCCCGCCTTGGCAGCGCGCATTTGGCATGCTCCCATGTTGCACGGCGGTGCCATCACAAAGAAGAATGCGCAGTAACTACTGTAAGTTGCTTTGAAAATAATGTTTTGGACATGTAACATACAGTTGCTGCCTTGTTGCTTGGTTTCAGGTCACAACGTGAGCCTTTCTTGTGGTTTGCTGTCAGCATCACGGCCTTCTGGGGCAGTGAATAGCAGCGACGCACTCACCCGAACCCATCCGCCTGACTTGCTAGCCAAAGCACCATGCATAGTTGCTTCTGCCACCTCTTCTCCACCAGCTTGTTCACCGCTTCCAAACCATTCCTGAACGCCAGTCTCCCGTAGGTGCAGGGTAACACCTGACCTAAGAAGCCGCCAAATGAGGTAAAATGAGCGGTAAGACATACTGATTCACTCAAGTAGCCAGACTCTCACCAACCCTTTTACCCTGCCTGTTTCTGCCAGTTCCGACATCTTTTCCAGTTGTGCAATTGCCACACAATGGCCAGTAGATCTCCAACCAATGGATCTCCAACGAACGGATCTCCAACCACTGGATCTCCAACCAGTAGATCTCCAACCAGCGGATCTCCAGCCGGCGGGTCTCCAACCAGCGGATCTCCAACCAGCGGATCTCCAACCAGCGGATCTCCAACCAGCGGATCTCCAACCAGTGGATATCCAACCAGTGGATCTCCAACCAGCGGATCTCCAAACAGCGGATCTCCAACCCGTGGATCTCCAAACAGTGGATCTCCATCTCCAACCCAGGCTCCCTTCTTCGGGGCTCATCTCTGACTTGCTGCTCTTAATTGCTCACCTTGGCGTCTGCCGGCCAGCCTGTCCTTGCTCCCTTCTTCGGTTCTGACATCGGTCCTTGCTCACCTCTGCTTCACCCCGGCCTGTCCTTGCTCCCAGTTCCGACATCTGTCCTTGCTCCCTTCTTCAGCCAGTTCCGACATCTGTCCTTGCTCCCTTCTTCAGCCAGTTCCGACATCTGTCCTTGCTCTCTTCTTGGGCCAGTTCCGACATCTGTCCTTGCTCACCTCTGCTTCACCTCCCTGCCTGTCCTTGCTCCCTTCTTCGGCCACTTCCGACATCTGTCCTTGCTCCCTTCTTCAGCCAGTTCGGGCATCTGTCCTTGCTCCCTTCTTCGGCCACTTCCGACATCTGTCCTTGCCCCCTTCGGCCAGTCCCGGCATCACCTCAGCTGCCACCCAGAACTCATGATTCCCAAGCCCTGTTGTTTAACATGCTTGCGGGGTAACGGCCCGTGTGGCCAAGCGACCGGCATCCCTTGTCAAACAAAAACAACCTTTACACATCCCCCGCTCCTTTGTCTTACCTTAACCGTACGCGACCGGCATGTGGCAACAAACGCAAGAAGATGCTAACATATGCGCCTGGATGCCATGACCCCGGTTCCTTAATGGAGCAAGTGGTATGAAAATATACTAACAGGGACAAACACTTTATTTAAACAAACATGAGAACTGATGCTTGGAAAACGGTGACGGACTTGTGTGAGTCATCTGGAGCGTGGCTCACGTTGCACGGTGCAACCAACCAGTCATGGGTCTCCCATGTTGGTCGGTATTTTTTTTGGGGGGGAAATTGGGGCAACCAGCCATGGGTCTCCCATGTTGGTTAATTGCCTAAACACATACTAATAATACAGCAGAAGTTCTTTTGTGTCCTGAATATTATGTTGGTTTGCTTCTCTTTCATTTTCGATTTATATTCGAAATAAACATACTTTTCAACACGATTTCTGGGATGAAAACACATTTGCAAATTGACTCAAGGCCTAAAGACCGCCTAAAGACCGCAAAATCACACACAGCACAAATCAGGTCATGAAATACGCAAGGGTCGCAGTCCAAGGCCCCCAAAGGAAGTGGCAAACCTCAAGCATCTGCGAAAAACGCATCCGCTCCCACGACTTCCAGCAAATCTCCAGAGAGCACCATACCTTGGCCATCGATGGCTGTGATCGAAGGAAGTTTAGCAGTCAAACTTCCGACAATATCAACAGATAGAAAAGCAGAGGTGGGAAGAGTCAGCGAAGAGAAAGGAAGAAGAAAGAAGATCAGACAAGAGAAAGAGTCAGAGCAAAGAAAAGTAGAAAAAGTCGCAAAACACTATGTGTTCCCTAATGTTTTGTGGCTCTGGAGGGTTGAAAAGTAGCTAAAGCGGCAGGTGCGCCATCTGATGGTATGGGAAATCAAAAATTGCACGCCGATGTGGCGCGAAGCGCGTTTGGAAGTGAACATTTTGAAAGCACCGCAGGTTCGGACCACTTTTGGAAGTTGAGATGTCAAAGCAATGCACGCCGCTGTGGCGCGAAGCACATGTCGATGTCAAAACGTACAGAACACACCATTCTCGGAGCACTTTTAGAAGTTGAGATGTTCAAAAAGTGTGCACGCCGTTGTGGCGCGAAGCACATTTTGAAGTCAAAATGACCAAAGCATTCCATTCTCGGTGCACTTTTGGAAGTTGAGATGTTGAAAAAATGCATGCCACTGTGGCCAGAAGCATGTTTTGAAATCAAAATACCAAAAAACACCACACGTTCGGACCACTTTTGGGGGTTGAGATGTCGAAAAAGTGCATGCGACTGTGGCGAGAAGCATGTTTTGAAGTCAAAATACCAAAAAACACCACACCTTCGGAGGAGGTTGAGATGTCGAAAAAGTGCAGGCCGCTGTGGCGTGAAGTCAAAAGTCAAAAGTGCTAAAAACTGACCGTCTCGGACCACTTTTTGAACTTAGGGCAGTTGCGCGTGGCAGGCGCCATGGATTCCGCACCTTGTGAAAAGTGAGCCAAACATGCGGGTTTTGCAGCGCTTCCAAAAACGACAGCAGGCGTGGGACGTTTGAAGAAGATCTGCAAAGATGCAGCTCGCGTGGCAGGCGCAGTACAACAGACATCTTCATCAGAGGTGTTAGGAGGTCAGGGCGCTGATGTTCTGAGAAGGGTTGCGTTTTGGATCATTTTGGAGCATCAGATCTTCAGGTTTGCTAAGATGATTTTGCGTCACAGGTGCAGCACTTCGTATGACCTGGCCTCACTTTTTCGTGGCAGGCGCAATGCGTTAGACAGATGGTGGAACAATCACAGACCGCATTGGTACGAGGCCATAAGCTCTGCACTCAACTTTCCAGTCTTGCAGAATTGTTTCGTTTTTGGTGGTGTCAAGTTCAGACATTGAGGACATCTCGCAGAATTGCTTCGTTTCACATACATGCACAGGTAGATAGAGAGATAAGATAAGGTTAGATTAGGTTTAAGATTAGGATTTAGATTAGATTCGAGTAGATTAGATTTAGATAGATAGACTGATTAATTGATTCATTGATCGATCGACTCAGCGATGCACTTTTGAAGGAAATCTCGCAGAATTACTTCCTTTCGGATAGATAGATAGATGGATGGATGGATGGATGGATGGATGGATGGATGGATAGATAAGACTGAAAGATCGATCGATACACTTTTGAAGGAAGTCTCACAGAATTGCTTCCTTTCAGATAGATAGATAGATAGATAGATAGATCGATGGATAGAAAGAAAGATAGATAGGCAGATAGATAGATAGATAGATAGACAGATAGATAGATAGGTAGCTAGATAGAGTGATAGACAAATAGACAAATAAACAGATAGACAGATAGATAGATAAAATAAGGATAAGAAAGATATAGATGGAGAGAGAGAGAGAGAGAGAGAGAGACTCAGAGACTCAGAGACTCAGAGACTCAGCCACTTTTCGGTCCACCAGTGGGTTCGCGCTGACATCCATGCATCACAACAACAAACCTCTCCTATAGGTTTCCTATCTTTGATACTTCCGCCGGACACCGGTCTTTTGTCAAAAAAAAACTTCTTGGACAAAAAAATGAACTCAATAACTTGACACATTCCCATGGGAGCTGTACTCACAATGATTGCTAGAGCATCGGGTAACTGCCTTCTCCCTCTCTCTCTGTCTGTGTCTCTGTCTCTCTCTCTCTCTCTCTCTCTCGCTCTCTTTCTCTCTCTCTCTCTAACACTACAACGCAAGACTCAAAACACATGAGTGGAAACCAAAACAATCAAGCATTCATTGTTTTTCCAAGAATAAGAGATGATATATAATATATTATAATCTACTATTCAAGCATTCATTATTTTTTTCCAAGTATAAGAGATTATACTAAATCATAATATACCTTTCATCCCTTGCCTTTTAGCAGAAAATGCCATCGATTTTTTTCTGGTTGAATGTAGTGGCCCCTTTTGAGCGCGTTTTGGGTCTCCACTTTTGGGTCCAACATCCAGCAGCAATGTTCTTAAACCAATGCCATTTTTACCATCCCTCCCAGTCATCACCATAAATATATAGGTGGAATAAACGCTAACCATTCCCAGTCATTTCTGTGGTAAGTTTATGACCTTGTTTTAACCACATTAGATGGTATTAAATCCCTTTAGATCCCATTAAATCACAACTTTTCATGGTGAAATCCCATGAACATTCCATCTATACCATAACTTATCATTCAAAAACCATCTCTGCCGGCGAAAATCTCGAGCAAATCTTCCATCGGTCGAAAATCGGAAAATCACCAGTACCAATGACTATTTTCAGGCTCGACAAGTGAATTTACCACAGGGTATATGAATTAACTCAGTAAAAAAAATAAAAAATAACATCAACCATCAACCATTAAGGAGCATGAAAATTCACTCATTTCAACCAGTATTACCACACTAACCCTTACTAAGCCATAGGATCCATGGTGCTGGTATATATGCTAACATGACTGGGGTATTTCTTGATGGGATCCATGGAGCACCATATATGGCAGCACCATGGATCCGTCATGGGAAATATAACTTTTTTTCTAGTCAGATTGGATCATCATCCCAACTATTGGGGAAAATAAAATTCATGTTCCAAACCACACTAACCCTTACTAATTCATGGGGTAACATCTTGCAACACCACGTGGTTTTCACATCATCCACGTCTGCGGCAGTCGTTTTCACCACGCGACGATTCAGTCGTTGAAACGACCACTCCAACGTGATGCTAAGAGTCCAGGGGTCGTGGAGTGTATAGAATTTCCACAAATGATATGTGAATAGCTATGATAAAATTTAAATTAAAATAGTACTGATTAGATTTCACATTCATAAATATGTATATATATATATTGCAGCTATACTTGTATCAATAAAAGTATACAGTTGTATTGTACAAACGCCAAGTCACTCCTGCCACGGCCCCTGCTGTGCAGGACGAACGGATTGGTCATGTCGGCGAAAGCGATGGTTGTTGAAAGGTTCCCAGTTTTTTTTTGTAATGGTCCAAAAATAGGGATATTACCAAAATATATACCCCAATAACCATATGAGTGATGGTATGTATATTAAATAAACATTTGAGTGATGGTATGTGATGATAAACAAAAACAAACATTGATAAACGATCCAATTTCGTGGGTACCTTATCAGACAAAGACATATTGCAAGCACCAATAACTTGGCTGGTAACATCTGGCTGGTTTCCTCTAGATCTCCCATTTTGCCAAGCCAGTGATGGGAAAGCGCTGAACAGAATGATGATCAAATGCATAGATAATGGAACGTATTAATTACATATTTCAAGTAAAAGTAGTAGGCATACATAGCGGTATACGTATACATGCTAACATACACACGAGTGTGTATGTGTATTATGCCTATAATATATGCGGTTACATTACAAATTTGTGACCCTGTCGCACTCAGGTTTTGCAAAGCTTTGCCTGGCCAATGCGTTGGCTCAAGGCGACTCAAACTGAGATTGCCAAGGAAAACAACGAGGTGTCATTGGGACGCGACTTTAGTTGTTGGAGCCCATAACATTGGGACGCAACTTTAGTTGTTGGAACCCATATCCACCTGGTTTGTAGCCTCCCGTAGGTTATGAGCCCAAGCTTATGCTGATGGAGCGTCGCCGCCGTGAAGCAGCTGATGCTTTCTTGCAACCTGCTGGTGATGGAGCAGGAAATGGCCAAGCCGTGGCTGAGGAGTCAGCTGACCAAAGGATGGACAGGCTGATCCATGAACAACAACAAGGTGGTGAACCAGCTGTGAGGTCAGTGAGGATCTCGATGGCAGCTGGCACTGATGCTAGCGATGGTGGAGGACGAGCGTTGGAGGACGGGACCCGAGAGACCGGACATGCAGCTCAAGCTGATGGAGCTGTAGCTACGGGTGAGGGTGGATCGCTTCAGCTCTTGGAAGGCCTTTCGCCTGAGCAGAGAGGGATGCTTGCACGCGCTGCTGAAGCTCTACGTGCTGGACAAGTCCTACAACTAGAGGATGTGGTGAGGAGACCCGACTTTCTTCCACCTCCTTTGCAACTACCTGATGTACCTGTACCAGCTGGACATCAAGGCCAAGCTGATCAAGTTCGAGGACCTGGTGAAGGTCAACATGCCGATCGACGTGAAGGAAATGATTCGGGAGCCCGAGATCAAGCTGATCAAGGAGCCAGTGGACATGGTGGTGGCCTTCTTGGACCTCTTGCGCTACGCCCTGGTGAAGTTCTTGGTGCTGACTTTGTATCTTCCTCCAGTTGGACAGCCTGCTGCTCTTCAACCACTAGGTGGACATCTTCAAGGTCCTGGACATGCTCAACAAGGTCATGGTCAAGTTCCACATGGTTCGGGACAAGTTCAACAAGCTCTTGAAGAGCCTCGACGTGAAGTTCAGGAGATGGTGACTCCACCAAGGCAACCAGCGGTGAATGTGTTCTGGAGTGAGCGTGTTCAACGGGCTGTAGAAGATGGAGTTCCAGGTGATGTGATTCACCAACAACCTCAACAAGGTAACCGTGGTGGTGATGGACGTCAAGGGGTGTCTCAACCTCGAGCTCTTCCAGCTGAAGGGATGCAGCCTCTGGCAGTTGGGATTGAAGGTCTCACACACCAGGACCTGTTGGAGTTGGAGTTGCTTCAAAATCAGGCGTTGAAAAATGTTGAAACCCAAATCCAACAAGAAATAGCTAGGCGTAAGGCGCCAGCTGGGGGTAGTGGTTCATATGGGACACCTCAAGGGGGAAGTAGGAATGATGAGGGGATGCAACAGCCCAATATTTCTACTCCACCAGGGTTACCTCAAACCACCTCCTTTTTGGGAAATCCACCAACGGGTAGTCTGAAAAATGTTTTGGGGTTTGGACACACGCCTGTGACCCATGGTGACCTGAGGATGCCAGGGTGTGTAGGAAGTTTGGGGTCAGGGTTGGGAGTTGATGGAGCTCAGCACCCTCCGGGGACCGCTGCAGCTCAAGTTGGGGAGTCGTTTGCAGAAAGCCTGAGGGTTTTGGAACTGCCTCGCTTGAGTGAAAGCACAACAGCGTTGTCTCTAGGGGATTGGTTGGCTGTAATCGACCCAATCATGTCTGACCTTAGCTCCACTTCAGGAGTTTGGTGGCAGTTGATTGTAGGTGCTGCTCAGGATGGGTACCGCCAATGGATCTTGTCAGGACCCTTGGACCGACTGAGGTTACGTCCACCGGTGCCTGCTGAGGCATCCAAGTGGCCACGCGCTGAACAACGAGCTGTGACCATGCTTCTAGCTTGTCTTCCCGAAGGAGTTCGACGTGATCTCATCGCTTCTCGGCGATTATCAACGGTCGAGATCATCTACAAGCTGCTGATCACGTACCAGCCTGGAGGTCCACAAGAGCGGACTGTGCTCTTGAAGGACATCACTGAGGATCGTCTTGGAGTCAACCCGTCAGTGCAGGAGGTTCTCAACACCTTGAGGATGTGGAGGAGAAATGTCAACAGGGCGAACGAGCTCAAGGTCACCTTGCCGGACACTTTGGTGATTGTGGGCGTGCTGACCAAGTGGGCAGAGCACATCAGTCGACTTGGGGGAGCTCAAACCGCTTTTCGGGTTGCCACACTACGTCAAGATCTCAAGTTGGACAACCGTCCGGATGCTGACCAGGTGATGTACTTTGCGGAGGCCCTCCAAGCTGAGATCGAGCAGGTTGCTTTGTCACGGCCATCAACGACATTGTCATCGACGTCTTCAAGCTCTGACGTGAAGAAGAAGGAGGTTCCCAAGACGGCATCGCTCAGGACTGGTGGAGAAAGCTCCGCTACCACAGGTGCTACTGGCGAAAAACCAAAATGTAAGTTTTGGGGTAGCTCGGTTGGTTGTAAAAGGGGAGATAAATGTGCATATCAACACTCATGGGAAGGAATCCAACGTAGTGGAAGATGTTACTTCTGTTCGGGGGAGGGTCACATGAAACCCAATTGCCCTTACAAACCTCAAGAAAGGGATGGTGATCAGAAAGGAAGGATCTCAAAGGTCAATGCTGGCACAACGAAGGTTACCCCTGGAGGAAAGAAACAGACCTCAGGAAAGGATGCCCAGGTTGTGCAGCAGCCAACGTCCTCATCCTCTACGGGATCCACGAAGGAGAAGCCGGTGTCTAAGGGTGTGGAGGAGATCCCAGTGGTCCCATCAACTCCGGTCATCGATGTGACGAGCCTGATGAAGTCGCTTCAGAGCCTGAAGGCTGTGCAGCTTCGATTCTTGGATGCTGGTGGTTCGGACGAGCCCCCATTGGACTGCAAGGTTGCCCTCCTTGATGGGGGGGCAACACATGCTCTACGTCAAGGTTCAGCAGCGGAGCTACGTGACGCTCAGCCAGTATCTGTAGAACTTGCACATGGTCGAACTACGCTGTATCGTCATGATGGATGCAGCACCCTGCTCTCCAAGGAACCCATCGAGGTGATCTTACCCATGCGCCTCTTGGTCGAGAACGGCTACCAGGTGAAGTGGTCGTCAAATGAGTGTGTGATCGCTCACCCTGTCAAGGGAAACCTTCAGTGCTGGCGTCGTCAAGGATGCCCAGTCATGAGAGAAGATGAAGCCCTACTGCTTCTGGAGGAGCTGGAAAAGGTCGAGACCGAAAATGGGTTGGGGGTAGAAAAAGATGTAGAAGAATGGTGGCGGAAGTACTTTCCGCAGGTCCCTGATGAAGTTCTCCAGAGAATGAAAGGTCAAGGGAAACACTGGTCAGAATGCAGTGGTCCACCCTTACCATGGAATAGAAGGAGACGCCGACAGATCGAGGCCTCGAAGGGGGTGATTCTACACCTGTTTTCAGGTGGTGCGGTGATGTCCAAAAAGTGGGAGGGGTTGCGGAAGAATGGCTATGAAGTCATCACGCTTGACATCTCCACCAATGCCGCGGAGAACCTTCACAACGCCACGATCTGGTCCTATTTGTGGGACCTGGCGTCCCGCAACAGGTTGCTTGCCATTTTGGGTGGACCTCCCTGCAGAAGTTTTTCTCGTCTTCGTCATCAAAGACCAGGACCTCGACCACTACGTGCTAGAGGTCCACAACGCTGGGCGCTGCCAGATCTGAACCAATGGGAACTTCAGACTGTCACGGATGACAGTGCTCTGATACTCAAGATGCTTGGCCTGTTTGACCGAGCAGTGGAAGTGGCCCAACCGCATGAAGAACGTGCTTTCTTGATGGAGCACCCTGCTGACCCTCAGGATTATCTTGGCGATGATGCCTCGATGATGCCGTCAGTATGGGAATGGGAAGAGACTCGGGAGTTTGCCCGTCGACACCAATTGAATGTGGTGAAGTTTGATCAGGGCCGAATAGGCCACTCACGTCGAAAGCCAACGACACTGATGACATCTCTTCATGCTCTCAACGAGCTGGACGGCCTATCTGGAGGGGGACATGAATCTCTACAACCAGATCTTTCTGGCCGTCTTCGTCAGACTGCTACCTGGGCCGAATGGTCACCGGGCTTAGTTCAAGTCATCAAGCTGGCTCTTCGAGGATTCTTGGAAAAGATAGAACAAGAAGCTCAAGTGAAAAAAATGAGCCTTGACGACTGGCGTCAACATGTGCGGCAGAATCATGTGCCTTTCAGGCGAGATTGCCGAGTCTGCGTCGAAGAAATGGGTCAAGATGTTCCTCACCGTCGCAGAAAACATCGTGGAGCTGGTGATGCTGTCTATGTCTTGGCAGTGGATGTCGCCGGCCCCTTCGTCAAGGGATGGGACTATGGTATGGCCAAGGAGGCCAAATATGCACTGGTGGCTACGATACCTGTGCCGGTTGGATCGCGATTGGCAGATCCAAAAACCTCGCTATGTAGCGAGACTGAGACTGTTGATGATGGCCTACATCCTGAAGATTGTCAACGTGATGGAGGTGCTGGCGACCATGATGGAGATCTACCTCTACCTTCAGATCCTCTTCAACCTCTTCCTGAACTTCGTGAACGCGATGGTCCAGATCCTCAACATGGAGGAGATGCTGTCGATGCTTCTGGTCATGGCCGCGATCAAGCAGTCATGGACCGTTTGAATGAAGAGTGGAAAAGACAGAGGGACATCGCCACCAACCCCATCGACATCCAGAATATCACAGTGGTTGAACCACTTTCGTCACGGGCTACGAGGGATGTGTTAGAAGCTTTGCATCGGGTCTACGCTCGTTATCGGAGCCTGGGGATCCCGATATATCGACTTCACTCGGATCGTGCCAAAGAACTGATCAGTGCACCAGTTCGTCAATGGGCCGCTCAGAAGGGCCTTTGGCAAACGTCAACGTCTGGGGACGACCCACCCTCCAACGGCCGTATTGAGGCTGAGATTCATCAATGGAAGCGTCGACTACGACTTACCTTGAGGACCTCAGAGGCCCCAACTACAGAGTGGCCATCGGTTGGTCGTCATGTGGCATGGGAGCGTATGAATGCCCAACTTGCCAGGGTAGGACTTGCCAGTCCACCATGTCTCAACTATAATATGAAGGTGATGGTCAAATGCAAGTGGTGGCACAAGCTGAAAACCAAAGGCATTGCCAGCCCCTTCCAGGAAGCCGTTATCAAGGGCCCAAGCCCGCTTATGAGTCACGGATGGGTGGTGCTCACCAAAAAGGGCAGCACACAACATGCTCGGGCAGTTCTTGCGATTGACCCCGATGCTGACAAGGCCATGTTGGAGCTCGTGGAGAGCCCCACCAAACCCACTCATCGCCTGACAGGAAAAACTTCACTGACACCCAAGGTGCCACATCCATCTTTGGTCGACCCGTTGGACTTTTCTGCTCTGGAGACTGCAGAATCTACAGTGGGGGGAGCTGTGTTGGCTGAAGTGGAGGATGATGGCTATGAACCGAGCATTCTTCCTGACGATGCTGTGCCAGGGGATCTCTCTGAACTTGCCGACCTTGGCTCGGGGGAGCTCGATGATGAGAAGGTTCCGGCTGTGTCAGCCGGGGGGGAGTCTTCTTCGACTTCTTTGCCAACTTCATTGCCGAGTTCAACACCCAGACCGTCGTTGTCAGCATTGAGAACCTCAACTTCGCAGGTAGCAGCAACTTCATCGAGCACTTTGACTTCTCCAAGGACCACGTCTTCTTCGTCATCAAGCACTTTGACCTCTCCAAGGACCACATCTTCTTCGTCTTCCAGGCCGGGTCACGAAAGTCACCAAAGGTGTTTTGAATGGAGTGGAACGGTGGAAGACTATGATGAATGGTTGTGTGGGATACACTATGGGGTGTTAACTACACTAAGGGAAGTCACCACTTATATGCCAGTCGATGGGGACGAGGGTCAAATTCAAGGCAGGTTGATTGAAGAAATGTCTCAACAGCTTAAAGCCTTGGAAGAGGAGTTGGCTCAAGTCAATCGGTTGCTCTTGTGGGTACGTCAGAGAAAACACCTTGAAGCTGCTGTGTGTGATGTTGGACCACGGGTCAAAAAGGTTGGTGATGTGGAAGGTGAAAAAGAGAGTAGTAACCCCACTCCGGGGGGCGACAGCATGGTAGGTAGTTCTCCGGTGTTGCAAACGTACAATGTACCTCTCCAGGAGGTCAGAGCCAATTTGGCAATGTGGCGACCGGCCATATTGTCTGAGTATGAAAGTCTGACCAAGATTACCAAGGCTGTAAGGCCTGTTCACCGGGACACCCTGAAACACCGAACTGATGTGGAGTACGCTCCTGGTAAACTGGTAACCACAGTCAAGGCTCCTCATGGAAAAATGAAGGCAAGGTTGGTAGTGTGTGGAAACATGGTAGAAGCTTCAGTGGATGCTCAAACGGAAGACCAAGAGAAGGAAGGGTTGTCCGAGTATCTCAACAAAACCAAGAGTAGGGATACGTATGCATCTGGAGCTGACGCCGCAGCCATCCGTGCCACTCTTCGACATGCTGGAGACCGTGGATGGGGGTGTGCAAGCATCGATGTGCGGACGGCGTTCTTGCTTGCTCCACGTCGAGGCACTGGTCTACTAGCAGTTCGACCACCGAAGATCTTGGTATCTGCCAACATTTGCTCGCCTGACGAGATGTGGTTGGTAGATCGTGCACTTTACGGCCTACAAACGAGTCCCAGTGATTGGGGTGTGTTTCGAGATGGTGAGATGAATAGCTGGACTTGGTCAAAGGGGAATCGAAGCTTTCGGCTGGAATGTACCCGGGAGCCTAACCTTTGGAGAATCAAGGAGAAGCTGACAGGTGATACCGAGAAGACGGTGGGTCACATCTTGGTCTACGTTGACGACATGCTTGTCACCGGGGAGACCGAGGTGATTGCGGCCTATCTGGACCATGTGAAAGGAATTTGGCAGTGCTCACCACCTGAATGGATATCAAAGGACGGGCCGGCAGTCAAATTCTGCGGCTTTGAGCTCAAGGAGGGGTCCAATGGATCCATTCAAGTCAGCCAAGAAGCCTATGCGAAAGAACTGGTGAAAAGGTATGGGTGCACCAAGACACGCCCTGTGCCTATGTCGCCAACTATGGCATCCAACATCCCTGAAGAAAAGGACTCTGAGTTGGACCCGAAGTTAGTACGCCAGGCCCAGGCCATCACTGGCGAGATCCTCTGGTTGGCACTGAGAACTCGACCAGACCTTGCTTTTGCTGTGGGGGTTATGGGACGACATTCCACAAAAAACCCAGGCTTTGTATGCCAACTTGGGAAGGAGGTCGTGGAGTACATCAACGGTTCGACGGGTACAGCTCTGGAGTACGGTCGGTGTGATCCGACTGATCGAGGACCTGATGATGGTCTTCCTTTTCCTCGATCAATGAGAAGATTGGAAGCCTATGCGGATGTCAGCTTCGCACCTCAAGCTTCAAGATCTATCCAAGGAGTACTTGTACTCTACGGTGGCTCTCCGATCATGTGGGAATCAAGCAGGCAGAGCTGCATTACCTTGAGCACCGCAGAAGCTGAACTCCTATCGTATGTGGAGGCGATGGGCATGGCGGATTCGATGGGGTGCATCCTTGAGGCCTTGGAAGAAGTGCCTTGTCAACTCACTGTGGTCGAATCTGACGATGAAGAAGCGTCTGAGGAGCTCTACATCCGGGAGAAGATCAAGGTTCCGGAGGGCGAGTTCATAGAAGGAGCGATGGGGATCCAACGAGTCATCTATGGCGACAACACTGCGGCCATTTCGGTAGCGAGTGCTCCGGAGGGGGGAGCTTGGAGGTCACGCCATTTGAGGCTGAGGAGTCATTTCCTACGAGAACGTCTTCGACATCGACAGTGGTGGTCAATTCGACATTTACCAGGTTCTCTGTTGGTGGCTGATTTCCTCACCAAGGCCATCAGTGCGAAGCAGCGTTGGACCTATTTCTTCAAGTTCCTCAACGTGGTCACTACAGCAGCAGCGCAGTTCTCTGAGGAGTTCGAGGAGCAGGAGACTCAGGTGAAGGCCCTTAAGCTCAACCACGAGATTATCAAGATTGCGGCGGCCAGTTTGGGCTTTATGGCAACAAAGGCCATGCAGCCAGGACAACCTGGGTCGTATGATGAAAAAACCAAAACTCTTGTGTTGCTGTGGTTGTGGGTATACCTGAAGAAACGGGTAGAGGGTCTAAAACAACAGGGTCTGTTGCCGATGAACCCCGAACAATGGAAACAGGAACTTGAAAAACCAGGTTCTACTCTCAAGGCGCTGAGGATCAGTGAGCGAGCTTTGTCCCATGACTCTGACGAGAAGGACTTTCGGTCTAAGTTGTCGAGTTCGGAAGCTGTGCAACTGGCTCACGATCTACTTCTGGAACTGCCTGCTGAAGAACGAGAAGGTGGTTTATCTGACCGAGATTTGAAGGATGAGAAGTACGTGGAGGAAGAAGCGATGATCCGTGTTCGAGCTCTACGTCTACATCCTGATCAAGACCTACGACCTGGTGATGAATTTGCTCTACCGGCTGATGACGCGCTGTGGGATAATCTCGGACTATGTCCTGTTCTTTGTCAACCTCGAGGTGTCCCTGGGGGGTCGCCACTTTTTCCTGAAGGAGCTCTACATTCCGAAGGAGCTCTACATCCTGGAGGAGACCTACACGATGGTGGTTCTCTTCGATTTTTGGTTTCAAGGGATGATCGAAAGGGGTCGTCTCTACATCTTGGAGGAGACCTACGTGATTGTGGTCCTCTTCGGCGTCGACCGTCGGTGGACGATCGATGGAGTTCGTCTCTACGTCCTGGAGGAGGTCTATGTGATGGTGGTCTGCCTCAACCTTTTGATTTTTCACCAGGGAGCCGACATGGGTCGTCTCTACTTCCTGAAGGAGCTCTACTTCCTGAAGGAGTTCTACTACATGAGTCAACTGGTCGTCATTTTGACGAATTTGGAGGTGGTATGGTCGTCAGTGGATCGCTGGACGGGCCCTGGACGCTGGAGGAGGAGAATGGTCGTCAAGGGGCCCAATCTTCGACTTCTTCGTCTTCAAGTTTGGGACTACATCCGGGAGAAGATCTACATGGGCGACTCACGCCTTGCACTTCCTTTGAAAGGCCAGCCGGGTCTTTGAATTTGAGCACGCAGTTGTGCACTCATGCATTCTGCGTGGTTAACCTGGAGCATCCAGGTCTGAATTCAGATGAAACTCTGGACGAATGGAAGAAACATGGAACCCCAAGAGTGATTCATTCTCCTGAAAGGGTCATTGAGTTTTCCGAAAGGGTTAGAAGTTCTTCCGTTCCAACTGAGGTTCGAGGTAGCTATGGGGTTTCCATAGACGGTGGGAGGGAGAAAGTGAATTCTCCTAGGGTGAGTCAGCAGATGCTGAAGGCAGCACCTTCGTCCTCTCACTGTTCAATGGTTCAACGTAGTTGCACACCTCCGCAGGTGGCTGTCCAAGGTAGTCTGACTGTAGCCGTGCACGGTGGGGGGGAGAAAAAACTTTCTCCTAGTGTGAACCAAAAGATGCTGAAGGCGACTTTTTCGCCCCCTCACTGGTCAATGGCCGTAGCCTTGGTAGCAGTAGCTGTTTTTCCCCGTAGAGTAGCTGCTCAACCGAGCGAAGATGATGGCTTCGGCGCTGATGGAAACTTCCTGCTGCTGGCCTATGGATTGGCGATGGCGATCCTGGGAGCTCTGATCGCAAGATGGCTGACGCCTATCACCGTGGTGCCTGCTCCTTTGAGGTCTTCTTCGTCTTCAAGGTCATCGAGAACTTCAAGACGGTCGAGGTCTTCGAGGCGGTCGAGGTCTTCCAGGCGATCGAGATCTTCCAGGCGGTCGAGATCTTCCAGGAGGTCGAGAACTTCCAGGTCTAGGTCACCTTCGGACCATCCTCCGACAACAGAAACCAGGGGAGATTCACCAGATGAACTACGTGGAGTTTGGGCACCATGGCCTCCTGCTCCTGGAAATGCACCACGTGACGGTGAAAGCACAGAGAATGAATCCTTGCCTGGGAAAGGAAAAGGAAAAGATGGAAAGGGACGTTTGGCTGCCTTCAATGACTTGGGCATCTACCGTCCTGGCCTTGCAGTGCGGCGAAGACCGCCCTCGAGGGCCACTACGTCTGATGCTGGCGAACAAACGCCAGATGGTGAACCAACGGAGTTTCAAGGAGAAACTCAATCTGGTGGTGCTCAACTGAGCCCTGGACCAACTACGCCTACCACGCCCGGGACGGATGACACTGAGGTGTCTGGAAGTGTGAGCGCTGGGGGCACCTATCATCTTCGTGGAGGTGGTCTTCGCCTTCTCTGTCCAGTACCAGAAATTGGAGGTGATATCCCGAAGGCGGCATCACTGGTTAGGCCACCTTTGCCTACCGCGGGCTCACCTGCCGCCTTTGCGGCGTCAAGCTCTCAGGGGCCAAACTACAAGGCTCCACCAGCCGCTTTGGGACCACCACCACTTCCCTCGGTATATGTTACTGGATGTGGCACGGTGTACCACCTGAAAAATACATGTGGGAAGTTGAAGTGCGCAAGGCGCATCTTTGAGCGCACGGCCTGCGACCAATGTGGCTCTCTGGCCTTCAATGGGGGCAGAAACATTTGGTTGGTGCACGGCCGTTACCACCTGGAACTTCATGGAAACCTGACGGTTTCAAATACCACCACATGGGCTCCGTGCTTTGAATGTGGAGGTGGATGAGATGGAAAAGGTGAACTGAGAGCCGGTTGTCTCAAAGAGACAAGGGGGAGTGCGGTTACATTACAAATTTGTGACCCTGTCGCACTCAGGTTTTGCAAAGCTTTGCCTGGCCAATGCGTTGGCTCAAGGCGACTCAAACTGAGATTGCCAAGGAAAACAACGAGGTGTCATTGGGACGCGACTTTAGTTGTTGGAGCCCATAACATTGGGACGCAACTTTAGTTGTTGGAACCCATATCCACCTGGTTTGTAGCCTCCCGTAATATATATATATATATTATGTATATTATATATGTGTGTCATTGTAATTATAATCATAATCATATATTTATACTCATAAGCACCATGCACGTGTGCATCTGTGTCAACTGGCCTCCAGTTTCGGAACGACCAACTGGCCTCCATTCCCAATTGGGCCGTCAGAGGGCAGTGCAACCGCTGACAAAGTGGTAAGGAATGATGCTGTCTGCCTGATGTCATGGCCGGCATACGGGTTTCTCTCCAAATAAGTAGCCTATATGGTACTACCCTCAATCCACTGGCAGACCAACATGTTTCCTATTTTTTGGGGGGGGATATACCGATCTACCTCATTTTCATACACAGCTTCATTTAGAGGGCTACCGTCCCCCCAACGAACAAGTTGACCCTGGGAATAGCCAACTTTTAAACGATGATGACCGTAGTCTTCCAAACCCCAAGTCATGGCAGGGTCGATTTGTTAGTTTGGGGGGATGGAAACTTTTTAAGATCTGCAGAACAATACTCAATACTCGCTGACTGACCTGATTGGTGGTTTCATCATGACAAGAATATGTAGTTTCCTGGCCTTCTGGCGGGAGTATGCTATCACTGAACCGCATATTTATACACATCTACTCTCAGTATGTCGTGAAAATCGTGGCCACCCTTGTTGAAAATCAAATCCGATAAGACTGGTGGGATCGGTAGTGGGAAACTGGAGAGCATAAGAATGATTACTTAATGATATCTTCACAAATATTCACACATCATGTTTTGACCAACATATCCCCAAACATCCCAAAACCAACATTGGAAAACACAATATCACCAATAACAGGATGAAACATTGAATGGCAACAAAGTTCCACTATGTTTTCCATGAATCATAAGGCTGTAAACCGCAGAACCATCTCGCCGCGTCATTCAGTCAAATTTTGGGTGTGACTTGGGCGTTTCAAGATGGTCATCGCACAAGAAAACCATCCAAAAACAAACATGGCACCCTTCGGTGTCATCAAACATGCCATCAAACTTGGCAATTGAAAATCGAAAGCAAATAAAATTCGGGAGTTGAATGGCCAGATCATGAAACATATATATGGGACACAGAAAGAACTAAATGGCTTGTCCAGCCATGGATGTTTGATTACCAAATGGATGTGTCTGGAAATGAGCCAAAAAGCTCCAATCATTGCCATTCAACAAGGATTTCCATCGAAGGGACAATGATCACCATAGGGGTTTAGGGGTAAACTATTTTCGAGGAAAAGAACAAGAATCTGATGTTCATTGTGGGATCCTCATCCAACAAGAATGCTTCTACTATTCTACTTGAATTGGTTTTCTTGGGAAAATCTTCACCGGAAACCATGGGTTTTTCCCATGAAAAGATCAGGGAGGGGTTCTGGTTAAATTTGTCCTGTAGACCAATCGGATGTGTCCACTATCCTCTGGTATTTTAACAGTTCGCGAACTGGAAAGATCCACCATTTTATAGCTGGGTAAATCCACTATTTCGACTGGGCCATGGCTTCAATAGCTATGTGACAAATTACCAGAGGGTACCAACAAATATGGGGATTCCATGGCAGGTTTACATCTATTTCTATGGGCCATGGCTTCAATAGCTATCTATGCATGTTTACCAGGCCCGGGTATCTTCATCACTGGCCTTCCCATCGGAACCCGACCCGTTTGCGGCCTCTCCCATGGGAGACGGCAAAGTTTCCCAACCTGGCGCCAATTTATGGAGATATGATGTTCAACATGACAATGGATGTTTATTATTATCCTGTTTACTTTAAAAATTTATCCTGTTTAGTTATTAAACATAGAATTTTTTATTATCCTCTTTAGTTATCTTGGTATTATTCAGGAACCATGACTTTCCACATGAAACTGATGAAAAACAATCCTTGTGTGAACTTCGACATTGAGGATTTCACCAATTGAAAATTATGGTTGTGAACAAATGAGGGAATACTATGGACTACTGTATACCCTCTGGTAATTTAACATAGCTATTGAAAATGACAATTTTTAATGGGAAAATCCACTATTTCAATGGCCATTTTCAATAGCTATTTTGACATAACCAGAGGGTAATCCATGGCATCACAATGTCTGAAAAAATCCTTTTCCCTAACATGGAATTTGCCCCTTGTCGCCCCCCAAAGATCCAATCCCAAACCTTGAAAAACTCGAGGCCTATTTTTTCTTCGAGAATGGGTCATATTAATCATATGAGTCATGATTTCCATGGTTAAAACCATGGTTTTTCCCTACTTGTTTACAAGTCCTGGCCATGACCATGGTGCAGATTTCATAATTCCATCCCCAACATGTTCGAACGTTGGGGATAGATGGAATACTTAATGGGGGTAGCACTAAAACCAATGAGAATGTATATATTCATTCTATATTCATTATATATGCATTAGATATATAATATATTATAATATATAATCTGAATAAAAAACATGTTCGATGTCGAAGATTTCCATCTGGATTTTTCTGGGCGACCCTGGCCAACCGACCTTAAACGTTGGGGATGACTTGGGGATGGTCTCAGGGAATCGGCGGAAAAACTGGGTCTCCCAGCAGAGATTTCGGAGATCTAGGCGTGCCGCGGAGTCTTCGTGCCATCGCTCTCGGTTCCAGCCGCCTCTGCAATCTCTGAGTTTTCTTAGCACCACAAAACACCAACATATGGGGATTCCATGGCAGGTTTATGGTAGATGATGGTAGATGTATCATTCACTACCATGGTGAAATGTTGGGTTTATGGTAGATATACCCTCTGGTAAATTAACATAGCAAACTGGAAAGATCCACCATTTTATAGCTGGGTAAATCCACTATTTCGACTCGGCCATGGCTTCAATAGCTATGTGACAAATTACCAGAGGGTACCAACAAATATGGGGATTCCATGGCAGGTTTACATGACTTGCATACACTTACCCTGACTTGGATACACTTAGATGACTGCTTCGTAAATCGAAAATTGACCCATGCATTGTCCCATCAAAAACACGGGGAGACCTCAGTTCAGAAATGGCTTGGACGATCCAATTCAATTCCCTTGTTGGTGGTTTCAACCCCTCTGAAAAATCTGAAAGTCAGTTAGGGTTACTATTCCCAATATAAGGAAAAAACAAAAAATGTTCCAAACCACCAATTCACTGCCTGTTCAAACCTTCTTTTCCCAGTATTTGATTGCTCTTTTGGGGATCAACCTGTGAAATCAGCGTAGAACCAACTCCCGGATTATTCGGAATTTCGCGCCCGTGTTTTTCGCCGTTTCCCGTCCCAAAGATCATGACCTATGTGATTGGAATGGAACCATGGATTTTTATGATATATCCTTGTTTTTTTGGGGGTAAACACAATAAAACATCTGAAACGTCTTGAAAACTACCAGGTAATCCCATATTTTCTGGGGTCCCTCCCTTCACTGAGTCGTCGCACCATAAATGTAGAGTTTGCCTGAGGCCGAAGGCCGAGAACGTCACCAGCTCCAGCTGCAAATGCTGAAAAAAAACCACCACCACTTGAGGCTTGTAACTTGGTTCATTGGGCTTTATGGATGCTTATGGGGGATATTAACATGATATTAACATGATATTAACATGATATTAACATGATATTAACACGATATTAACATGATATTAACATGATACTAGCATGATATTAGCATGATATTAACATGATATTAACATGATATTAACATGATATTAACATGATATTAACATGATATAACTTGGGTGTAGCCTAACCTCTGTAACAGTCGGAAAATGGATTTCCTATGAAAACCTCTTCAAAAGGAGCACAAGGAATTTCATGCACTTTTCCCATTTTCTTTCGTGCAAAAATTGTGCTCTAAATCGTGCTGTTTTGATGTTCCCCTCCGTGCAAAAATCGTGCTCTAGATCGTGCTCTTTGGTGTTTTCCTCCGTGCAAAAATCGTGCTCTAGCTTGTGAAAACTGTTACAGACAATGGGCCAGACACAAGATATAACTATTAACTTAACATGATATAACTATAGTAATACTAGAGTTATAACGGGGTCCTTTTCAAGCAACAGACATCACTGGGAAACCCTCACCTCGTAGGATCTTAAAAGCCATGGAATGCTCTAGAGTCTTGTAGTATGTATATGTATGTATAATTATGTGTGTACATTATGTAATCTGGTTGGTGGTTCAACCCCTCTGAAAAATCATGGAGTTCGTCAGTTGGGCTTATGACATTCCCAACTGAATGAAAAGTCATAAAAATGTTCCAAACCAGCAATCAGATATGATGATATGTACATATGTACAGAATACTTAATCAACATGGCTGTCAACTTCGGATCTGAATTCACCCCGGTCAGAAATTGAGGATTTCCATGGATTTCCCCCAACCGGTTTCCGATATCAGCTGCTGAAAAATTCCTGTGCTGGGCGAAGCGTTTTGTGACGTAAATACGATCCGAGTACTGCAAAAAGGCACATTGAAATCATAGGAAGCAACTATAGAATCACCAGAATTCCACTAAAAAAACAACTAATCCATAAAAACATTCACGGGAAAATCATGGAAAATCACCAAACACCGGTGCCACATCGGTGCCGAACTGGCGATTCTTGGAAAAAATCCAGAGTGAAACAACGAACTCCAGATTCTTGGTCAACTCCCCAGTGCGGATGGTTAAAATCCCCATATGTTCAAATGGTTCCCTATTTTCAAATGCTTAACTCTCCATTTTTGATGGTTAAAATCCCCATTTTTGATGGTGAAAACATGTGAAAACCCTACACAACCCATGGTTTTTCTGTGCGTCGTGCAGACCGCGCAGACCGACCGTCACCGGGTTTCAGCAAGGGACGGTCGACGCCGAAGCTGGCGGCAAAGCAGCGTCGGCGGCCGGGCATTATGGGCGCCTACGGAGGAAGGCGACTGAGGGTTCACTGGGGGTTTCCATAAATGGGATACCCCTAAAAATAGATGGTTTATAGTGGAAAATCCCATAAGTAAGGGAAAAGTTTGGATTATAAATCCCATAGGATCCATGGTGCTGGTATAATGCTAACATGACTGGGGTATATTGATGGGATCCATGGAGCACCATATATGGCAGCACCATGGATCCGTCATGGGAAATGGGATAGCCCTAAACATAGATTTATGGTGGAAAATCCCAAAAGAGTTCACTATCAATGGATTGGTTTTGACGGGACAATTTTCACCGGAACCCCCCATGATCTTCATGGAAAAATCCATGGTTTCCAGTGAAGATTTTCCCGTGAAAACCAATCCATTATAGTCAGAGGTTGGGACTTACGTAACCATCAAAATGGAGAGCTTGACCGGGATTGAGCTTCTTGAACCATCGGAAGCATCAAGAAATTGCATGGAATTAACTATGAACAATTTACAGGGAAACTACTTGAGGTTCACACCAGGATGAGTTCAAAGTGCAGTGTTCTTTTGCTTTTCAATCTGGGCACTTTTCTGGTTATTTGCTGGATTTTGGAGCTAAAATATTCTATTTGCTGCATATTGTAGCCGAATCTTTTATTCGCAGGCTTTTTGCAACACTTTGGAACTAGAATATGCATGTTGCAATCGCTCATTTGGACCCATTTTGGAGCTAAAATCGCTTTTTTTTGGTCGCTAAATTTACGACATTTTTGGACCTTGAAGCCCTTGGATCGCAGCATTTTGGCGCAGCTGCAATCTGCAATTTGCATGGTACTTGTTGCATGTTGAAACCTGTTCTCATTGTTGCAGAAAATTGTTGTTCCTTGTTGATCGCTTAATTATTGCAGCAGCATAGTGGCAATTGAATTTCTGTTCAACGCGCCATGTTTGTTCGATAGCTATGTCATAGATCACTGGAGGGCACTCCCGTGAAAGCGTTACACATAATCCTTGTTGTACCCTCAAGAAAGGTTTTGATCCCTTCGCCTTAATATGATAATCACCAGCCATTGCTAAATTAAGTGGGGTATTCCAAAAAAAAGGTCCGATTGAATATCCTCCTGTGATTTAATTAGCAATAGGATGGCTCTATGAACAAACTGATCACTGCATCATTGAATTACTCTGGCCTATGGTCAATATCGCCATGAACATAGATTAAAATCATTGAAAAATTCTAGTATCCTCATATTTTTCCATGGTTAATATCCGATTACTATAGTGATCACTTGACTCGGGGATGAGTTATACATCTCCACTATCAATCGCCACATGACATGGTCGATTTTCTCCAAATACTCCGTCCTCTAGGCATCACACATAATAACCCTATGTTTGATGGTTAAACCGTTACCCTCTGGTAAACTAACATAGCTATTGAAAATGGCAATTTATAGTGGATTTTCCCATTGAAAATGGTGATTTTCCATAGTTATGTTAGTTTACCAGAGGGTAAACCCCGATAAAAATATCACCAATTCATGACTAAACCCACCTTTTGAATGCCAGAATTTTGAGGGTAACCATGGGTAACCCTCCCATCATAAGCACCCATTACAAGGCCACAGACATTTGATCCATGTCCCATCCTCAAGTTAAACCCAGCATGTTTTCATAGTTTGTTTCATGCTTCAACCAGTTAAGCCAGGTGAAACCCATGTGAGCCATGAAAAATACCCCTATCCCATCCCATTATACTGGTTGGTTAGCAGTTATCCCTATTGTGGTTTATTAATGTTTATTATAATCCCCATTAAACCAGATAGTATAATCCCCAATGACCTATCAACTATGGTATTTCTATGTACCCTCTGGTAATTTAACATAGCTATAGAAAATCACCATTTTTTAGTTCGGTAAACCATCTATTTCTGTGGGCCATTTTCCATAGCAAACGGTTAGTTTACCAGAGGGTATTTTTTTTTGCTCATGTGAAACCCCTCAAGAACTCGCTGGTGAAATCCCCATCTTTCTGGCCGACCTCCTGCCAGCGTCCCACACGAGGATCTAAGCGCTCCACTGTGTCCTCGACTGGCACGGTCGCCCATGAGAAGAACCAGTGAGTTTTGTGGTAACCATACTTATCCCATAGATATACGGCTTGATATTTACTTAGTAAGCAGAAACTTATCACATGCGAAGAAGCATAGTTATGTAGTTGATACCCATCTTAACCGGCTAATATGAGGGTTGTAATCATCTTATTAGGCTTAGTAACTAGTTAATAACCATAGTTAGTTCATTCATGGGGGACTTACGATCACCAGGGTTACTATAACCAATTACTCTTGCACATCGAAAACTCATCTTTTTTTGTGGCTTACCCTTCGGTAAACTACATCAAGTAGCAATTGAAATTTCCCGTTTATGAATGATTTGCCTATAAAAAATGGTGATTTTCCATAGTTATGTAAACATATGTAAACGTTTACCAGAGGGTACTATAAGCAACAACGACTTGGGACTTAAAAAAGGACTTTACCCGAAAACGCTTGGCATGTTCCCGGTCAACCAACCAACTTCCTCGGCCAAGACACTAAGGAGGCAGACTCATCACAGCCACCACCCAAGACCCAAACCTGGAGAAGTTCCAGTCGCCAGGCATCTTAAGCCCCAAAACATGTTGGATGTTTTCGGATGGTCATTTTTTTGAGATTGCTCAGATTGCTTTGTTTTTGTTGATTGGTTTGTTACGAGTATGTTTTGTTTCATGGATTTCTGGGATTTTGAAGATTGTTTGGGGATGTAAAATCCATGGATTTTTATGATTTTCAAATAATTCACGTCGCTTCGCGACGGCAACCGCCCGCACCGCATCGTTCGTAACTGCCAATGATGTCGGCCATTGAGACCAAAAACATCCGAAAGTACTGATTGTCGGAAAAAAACACGCGAAGAATTTGATAGCCATGTATAGCGGACCAACGCAGTTCAAAAAATAACGAAAAACATGAAAAAACGGCGAAATTGCTCTTATTTACAGTGTTTTTGTGCGGTGAGAAGCAGAAACCACTGCAAATACCATGGTTTTTGAGGGTCAGGTGGCCAAAAACACTGTAATTTACAGTGTTTTTTAACCAACGTCAAAAAACACTGGTATTTACGATGTTTTCATTCACACCGTAACATAAAACAGCGTAATTTACGAGGTTTTTGGAAGTTTTGAAGCTAGCCGTCAAGCATGCAGAAAACAGAAAAACACTGTAAAAACCAGTGTTTCTGCTATCACAAAACGACGAAAATCAGTCCGAAAACGGGTCCAAAAACTCAAAAATCCGCCTCCGGGCCAGGCCACCTGCGGAACCGCAAAAAAAGATGTTGCAAACCAAAAAATTGAGGTCAAAAAGTTGAAAAACACGGGTTTTTTTCACTTTTCGCTTGCCGATTTTGGACGGGCGCGTTCACGAACAGGTGTCTTCCGTACTGTTTTTTACAGTGTTTTTTGAAGGCGAGCGTCACGACCTATCAAAAACAGGAGGTTTTGGCCGAAAAATGCCCCCCCCCCCCCAGGTAAACCTGTAACCTTTTACGAGTGCCATCCGGAAGATCACGCCCCAGCACCTTCGGTGCGGGCGGATTTCATGGATTTGCTTCATGGGATGTTTTTGGATTGTTGAATCAACTCCAGGAATGGCAGTCATTGAATCAATTTTCTATTGATCATCTTTTTGATCCTTTCTGAATATGTTTTTTCTGATGTGATACTGTATGCTTTATCGGTACTCAGATACAGACTCCAGCAAAATTCATTCTGATATGCTTGGTTGGATATATGAGTCTGAGCTATGATATTCCGTGTTCCTTCTTTGATTGCATCGCCTCCTGTTCGTTGCTCATGAACAAATCAGTTTGTCGGCAACATGATCAGATCGTGAACTTCGACATGAACTTGTGGGGTCGCCAAGTTTGGTAGTGAATCCACTGACCCTAAACCCATCCTTATTAATCCATCAGGGTTTAGTCTCATCCAGGGATGATTCTAAAAAATGGGTCTAAGTCCCATTCATTCACCGGACAATCATCAATTTCTGTTGCTGAAATATCCTCTTAAATCCCACAAGATCCGTCATTTTACACATCAATGTATCATAGACTCATCCCTCTCAAGTCATTTGCCTATGATTACTCTATAGCTTTTTTTTGGGGCTAAGAACTATGTTCCTTACCTCAATTGAGCGATTAAAGATACCCATGTCTCATCTCATTATACTCGTCGGTTATATAATAGCTTTCCCTACTATGGCCTAGTTCATTATGCCCAATAACCCAGGTAGTATAGCTCCGTATTCATAACCAATCAACTATCGTTTATCAATCATCCCGCTTATCCCATTCTGTCCATCCATAAACCTGTCACAGAGGGCGATTCCCCCTGACAAATCAAAGCATGTTTCATAACCAATCAACCGTCAGGTATTTGATGGTTAAGTTTCCCCTGGAAGTTTCCATTGAATCCCAGCAAAAGCCCAACGAAAATCCCATCAAACTCCCCTGTTTAACATCCCATCAAACTCCCCATTTAGCTCACATAAAATTCCATGAAAACCCCACGGTTGAATCATCATTTTTCGATTCATTCAGTCATCACACTCCCATGAAATTCCCATGAAAATCCCATAAATTCGCTGGAGAATTTCACACTGAAGAAGCGACGCAGCCATCGGGACCAAAGCAAGCAGCGCAACCTGCTCGGGCCTCGTGCACAGCTATTGAAAATCCCCATAAAAATGGATGATTTGCCCATGAAAAATAATGATTTTCCATAGTTATGTTAGTTTACCAGAGGGTAACCACCAAAAAGATCCAAAAAGATACGATCTGGTTATTTAACCGAGGGAAATTCACCATGTCTTAGTTCGCTAAACCATCTATTTCTATGGGCCATTGTCCATGGAAGTGATAAATAACCAGAGGGTAGAACAATGTGTTGGACAGCCGGAAATCATCGGAAATCATCGGATTGGTGGAAATCATCGAACGAACATCGAACGAAAACATGTTTTTCTATCTGACTTTTGGGGGGTGCTATAGTATGGTAAATACACAATAATACACATATACAGTTATAGCAGCCCACAGAAAGATAGATTTGAGATGATTTGAGTAAACTCAGTGTTCAAGTGAATTGTTCTATATTTTTTGGGGTACTATAATGGATCTTTATAGCTTTTGATCTGTAAATGGGCCAATTTTCTGCCAAGCCCTTGGGGTGCTTTGACAAAGACACCCGACGGAGGTCACTGATTTTGTCCCATTGAAACACAGCTGCGATACCAAAAATGTGCTGAATTGAGTGGTATTGTTTCACATTTTTTCTATGCATCTCAATCTTTGCATGGTGAAATGACCATGTAATATGCTTCATATGGCATTCTTAACAGCTAAGTCAGAAAGTCAGAAGCAATTTTTCATTCACCACTTGCCGCGCTTTGCAAAGGCATCGCCATTTGGCACCCCGAAAAATCACCTTCTGGTTGGCTGGTTGGTGGTTGACCTACCCCTCTGAGGAATATTACCATCTGGTTATTTAACATAGCCATGGAAAATCACAATTTTTAATAGGTAAACCATCTATAAATGGACCATTTTCCATGGCTATGTTAAATAACCAGATGGTAGTCAGATTGGATCATCATCCCAACTATTGGGGAAAATAAAAAATGTTCCAAACCACCAACCAGTTATAGATGGACTACATCACCTTTATATTTGATGCAAAACTCATGAAACATCCCCATCTTTCACAGGGGTTCACCATCAGTTTCACAAAGGGATTTACTCAAGGGGTCCCCCAAAAAAACTATGACAATTACTGTAGTCATTGGGACAATCAGCCAAAGTATTCTGCTTGGTGATTGACCTACCCCTCTGAGAAATATTAGAGTTCGTCAAATGGGATGATGACATTCCCAATATATGGAAAGTCATAAGATTCCATGGTTCCAAACCACCAACCCGTATATATTAACCATTATTAACCATCATTCAACATCATTATCATTCATTATCCCATACTAAACCAATGTATTTTGATATTCAATATTGATTAATGGTTATGATATGATGTAAACATATCATAAAATACCTAGGTTTGTAAACATATCATAAAATACATTCAACAGTATATCAAATATCACCAGTATAAACATTTATAAACCACATAAGATTGAGGGATTCGTTTGTAAATATCTGGAGGTTGAAATAGGGCTACCCCAAGACCACTTCATTTTCGGAATTTACATTATGAACATTTATAAACGATCCATAAATGAGGTACGCCCCATGACTATGGAAACCTCTAATCCTTGACCATCAAAGATTCAACCATTTGTGGAAACCTCTGATTATAAATCCATAAGAAAAAACACCCTCTCGATTAGATCAGAGGTTTCCATAAACGATTCACCATCCTGAATGGGGGGTACCTCTAATCTATAATGGAAACAATGGAAATCATCTATATAATGCTAATCCATAGGAATTTACATCTTTCATCCAGCGGGTCGGGGTTTTCCCATTGATGCTTCTAAACCATTATTTGGATTCGGTTTATCCATGGAGGTTTTGCCAGAAACCATGGTTTATAGATGTTAAATGGAGGTTATTAAATCTATTAACCATCTATATATGTTAAATGGATTTGATTATCACCGATAGATTGTTATTTAATGTTATTTATCGGTGGTTTATCTATTAACAATCTATTAACAATCTATTAACCATCTATTAACCATCTATAAACCATCTATGAAATCGATTTCATCTATATACCATCTATAACCATAGATCATGATAGATCTACCATAACCCATAGGATCCGTGGTGCTGGTATATATGCTAACATGACTGGGGTATATTGATGGGATCCATGTTACCATATATGGCAGCACCATGGATCCTATGGGTAAATGAAATACCTCTAAAAATAGATGGTTTATAGTGGAAAATCCCAAAAGTGAACTATAGCCATAGATCATGAAATTTGATGAACATTGGTATACAATAATAACCATAGATCTACCATAACCATCTATAACCATAGATCTACCATGATCTACCATAAATGGTTAACCATCAAAAATTCACCACCACCGATTTTTTTCCGCGCCTGCGATAGCTGGGGCCCAAAGTGCCAGCCGTTCCGCAAGCCTTCGGAAGAGAGGTCCAGCCACTCCACAGACGCCTGAGAAAAGGTCTCCGGTCATGCCGTGGTGGGATTTGAAGTGGTTGAAACCTAGGAAAAACCATGAAAAAACGATAGGTTTTACGATGTTTTGAGATGTTTTAGGATGTTTCACTGCTTTTGAACTAGGAAAAATCACAGTTGTGGAAGTCTTGGCTTACCAACAAACCGTTAGTCTTTAACATCAAGAAAAGGGGAAGAAGGAATTTGTCAGCAGAAATTGCATTTGGACAATGGAGATCTAATATATTTATCATATGGCTATGGGTCAATACCTATGAAAATACCATTTTTAGTGGGATGAACATCCATTTTAACCCAGCTATTTTGATGTGAACAGAAGGGGTACTATTGGTTTTGACCCACTGCCATATGTGCAGAGATTGTGTTTGAATCAACAAAAATTCGGATGTAACGGGGGTGGGCGTTTCACTCAAATCCAAGCATGAGACAAGTCGTTGATTTGTCTCAAAAAATTGGAACTTCAACATTCCATGCTTTTGAATTTTCGAACATCATTTCCCCAATGATCTAATTTTGTGTCTTACCGCAGTTTCATTATTCCATGATCTGTGTTGTACCACTAAACCATCATTTTTTTATCATTTTTATCTATCTTTGAAATTTGGGTGTTTGAAAGCAGGGGATCATTCATTTTTAGCCGGGAAAATCGATGTTTCTTTTCAGACACACATCAGATTCTTGCCTATATCTCCCTCGAAATGCTTGGTGAAATCATGTTTGATGAAGGCCACATCTGAATTTTCCATACTTACCCTCCGGTCATCAAACAACGGGAATAATCTCCTACAGAAATTTCGCGGATTTTATGGCAAAATCATCCAACATCAACGGGGGATTTCAACCAAAACAACCAGCCCATCTTTGAGGACTCCAGATGGTACCCGGCCTGGTAAACGCTTACATCACGAACTGGAAAGATCCACCATGCGAAAATCATAGGAAAATCCACTATTTCGACTGGGCCATGGCTTCAATAGCTATGTAAACGTTTACCAGAGGGTAATGGAACCATATGGAAACCATCCAATAATAATTCTAATCCAGAATTTACATCTTTCATCCAGCGGGTTGGGAAACTTTCCCATTGATGCTTCTAAACCATTATTAAGATGGTTTATCCATGGACGGTTTATAGAAACCATGGTTTATAGATGTTAAATGGAGGTTATTATTCTATTAACCATCGATTTCATTTTGAACATCTATAACCATAGATCTACCATAAATGGTTTATCCATGGTAAATTCCAGTGATCCAATAACCACCTCGGTTCCATCGCCTCGTACATCTCGTTGCCGGCATAGCCACTGACCGCAAAGGCGTGCCCTGAATCGGTGACCTTCGGGGGCGCTGTCAACCGGGGTTTGCCATGGCAGGTGAGGTGGAAACATCCCTTGGGTTTGCCATGGTTGACCTGAAAATTGGAAGATTTCCAATGGTGTTTACCATGTTTTACCTGAAATATGCGGGAAAATCAGTGGTGAAGAGTTGAGAACATGTTTTTTTTCGTCGAAAAACATCTGAAAACATATGAAAACCACCAAAAATCCAATGGTTAAGAGTTGGGAACATATTGAAATGCGACAAATTGGGGTTGTACGCGACACTTTCAAACACATGCATTTGCAATACTTTGGATGTAAATGGGTCTATACATGTCTATACTGGATAAAAAAAGGCAATCTTCCGCAATGCGAAGTTCTGCGGAGGGTGCTCCTTCGATTCATTCGCAGGAGCGAAATACCATTAAAAGCCGCTTCCAAAAGCCAAAACAGTTCAGAGCAATTGCAACTTCCAGGTCCATAAACTGGGGATATTCCCTTACATAGCCCTAAAAAATAGGCCTTATATATGGTAGGTACCTCCAATTTCCATCCTTCTCCCATGGCACATTTTGGCGATATTACGTCCACCAATGGTGGGAATCCTACTCCATGCAGATTGCTGCCAGCATTTCATGGTATACCCCATAGGATCCATGTATGGTATATATGCTAACATTTGGGGTATATTGATGGTAAATGTTACCATATATGACATACATGGATCCTATGGTATACTACTAAACCGTCCATTCGGTTTATGAAATTTGATGAACATTGGTATACAATAATACCATATAATACCCCTACTTGCAATGATGGTTCAAAAATAACAAATGGCTACCGGAATCTTCGCATATACCGCATATACAAGAAAACAAATATATATATATATATGATACATATATATATGATATATTATGATATATGATGATATATGTATATACACACTCTATATAGTAACCACCAAAAAGGTAGAAAAAATAATTCATTTGCCAACATTGTAGTAGGAACTTTCTTTTTCTCTATCGTTTCTGGGGTCGCTATGGACCTTTCGAGGCCACACCCAAATGTTGCCAAACAAACTATTGTTTCTACAATTTGCAGACCAACATCTCAAAAAGTAAAAATCAACAGACTTTCAAAGAATGAACTTAAGTCTATTTTATTTGAATGAGTTTATTTCAATGGATTTGTTTTATTTCAGTAAAATAAAGCTTCAAATTGGTTCAATGAATCAAAAGAAATCCATTTTTTCCGATCCCTGGGCTGCGGAACACAAACTCCGGCCGCACAGCGGGGCCTTGGCGGCAAAGGATCTCGAAGAAAACATGCCGCATTTTCACAAAAGGATCTTTGTCAGTACTTTCAGTAAGCCCAAACGATGGGAAAAAAAACACATACATATATATGTAATATAATATAATATGTAGAAATAGGTTAGTAGCCACTTAGTGCCACAAAACAAGTAAACTGCCAACGCACTATTTCTTGAGCCATATGCACACAAGTAGAAGAGGTGAAATGCTATATATACATAGAGTACTACTGTGCATCAACACCCCCCGTGCAGTGTAATTACCGCACAGGAAGTGAAGCTGCAAATTAAGGGATGCACTACAGAGTTAAGGGATGCCATTAATAATATAAACAACAAACCCAAAGAACAAAACCCCCCCGGAGCGCAGCCTAACCTTCCATAGTACTTTCGTCATCACCTCAGGTGTGCAAACAGTTGACAAACATGAGCAAAAGTGACAATGCATATCGTTCGGCTCTACTTCACGTACAAAGGCCAACGGATGCAGTGAACATCAATTCGGTCGGATGCATTCAGCTTCATTTTAGGCTCGACTGGGCTTGTGGTCGAACATGCAAGGTGGAAAGAAAAGGTCTTGGCCCAATACTAGGCCAGCGTTTCCACGCGGCAACAAAAGTTCTTGTGGTCGCCCAGGAGCTTGCCAAAGCAAAGCGATTTGAATTATGGCAAAAGCTGAATTCAATTTTGATGTGAACCCGCAGGGAAGCTTTCAGAAATGCTTCAAAGATGCCTTAACTTCGCAAGGCAAGAGCTTCCGCTCTGCGGTTCATGCAACTACCAGCCGTGTGCTATGCAAGAAGGAATCATGGCAAGAATAAGATGAGTGCCAAATGCCTGCTTCAAATTATATGCATTCAAAGCGTTAATGAAACTTTTGTGAACTTGACTAGATTGGCAAAAATTCCGACTTAGCACACTTGTGTTGGAAATGATGGTGGAATCGCTCACCCACCTGTGCAAAAATGAAGCTAGTCGCCTAACCGAATTAAATCCGAAAAGGCAACAGCTTCCGCTGTGCGACACCGTTCATTGAAAGAAACTCCCCCGCCTCAGATGAAGATAAATCCACCAGGCGAGAGGTTCCCCTCCGCGGTGCCTCAGCGATAGCCCGACCAACGTCGATCCCGGTATTGGTGGCCTTGATTTCGACGGCGCCAATCTTCCCACTCCTGGTCAGTCCACTGATTGTAGTAGTCATTCCATTCCTGCTGACTGTAGCCGTGAGTGGGCCCCTGATGAGAACCATAGCCAGGACGCGAGGACCTGGTAACATCTGGGTTCTGCTGCCTCGTTGCAGGTAGGGGTCGGCTTCCGCCTTCCGTGTCCTTTGCCTCCGTGAGGGGGCGCAAGATGTCGTCGACATAGCTGAGAATGTCGGCATACACATCCTGCTTGGACAGCGCAAGGGATTGGAACGTCGTGTTGGCGACGCTCAAGACTTCAAAGCGCTCGGCCACCGGGATCAAGGCATAGGCGGCCGCGAACTGGTTGGCTCTGTAAAAGCGGTTCTTGTACCAGATGAGGACATGATCATCCACAATGATGGTCTTCATCTGCTCCTCCTCGTATGCGACCATGCACATACGCGCTTTGTACTGCCGAATCTTTCCAGTTCGGATCTCCTCTCGCGTGCGCTTGATGGAGGGAAGCACCACATTGCCCAAAACGGTAATCCAATGCATACACCGAGGTGTAAGGTCTTGGACCGCACAATTAAAGGCGTAGTGGGCGTCCGTTCCCAGACGCTGTAGCAAAGTCAGTCCTGCTTTTCTCGCCTGCTTCATGTATGAGCGGGCGTGATTTTTGAGGACTGCCGCAGCAGATCTGATCTGCTTGGCACCTTGGGTGGTGCCTGCTACATCGTCGTCGCCCAGAAGATCCAATGTCAGCTCGAAGCCCAGCTTCTCAGCCAACTCTTCCAAGCGGAACACCTGACACGCACGGCGCATGTCGGACATTGTCGCCAGCGACAAGCCGCATGCAAGGCACACCAACATCCCCTCAGGAAAGATCTTCCTGCACCGGGGGCATGTCAATTCCGGCATTGCCAGCATTGAAACATACCGCCAGCGCGTGAGGTTCCCCTCCGCGGATGGGTCAAATGCCTCCTGATCGAAGCGATCAGAACGGCGTTCCCGCGCGTTGTCAGGGGCGATGTCGAAGCCAGCAGCAGTTGCCGTCGGCTTGCGTGCCACACACAGGAGATTGGTGAAGTTGAGCGGCCTTTGCTTGATCTTCGGGAGCAACTCATCGACGACAGGATATGGTGTCGGAACTTCCTTGTAAATGAGCGGACGTCGCAGAGTGATGACATCCTTCCACTGATCGTACTCATTCACGAACATGTTCTTCAACACCTCCAGGTCCGAAATATCGTACCTTTCAAGTTCGTCGTAGTTGGGAGTGCCCTTCCGAGCCTCGTTCTCTTGCCAAGTGAGAGCGTTCTCGGAGGCCTTCTGCCGAAGGTACTCTTCACCCCGTTGTAGCCATGGTTCGCCCAAAGGTATTGCGACTTCTCGCAATCGAATGCGTAGATGAGGCAATGATTGGGCACCCAGTCCTCAGTGATGAGTGCACCGGCCAAGGTTTCCACCAGGCGAAGACCATAGTGCAGAGCACAATCGGTGTCGATCGCGATGCACAGCGGTCTGTTCGTCCTGACGCCAGGATCCTTGCCTTCGATTTCCCAAGGCGCATGGCGGGTCATATACGCATGACCCTTGCATGAAGTGGCCCCTGGAAAAATCCCCGTGCAAATGATCTGCTGGAGGGAGTCCCATGAAGTGTAATGGTAAATAACCTTGAACTCTTCTGAGACCTCGGCTTCCGCCAGGTGAGGATAAATGGGAACCCTGGGGTAGAATCCCTTCTTCAAATCCTCGACCGTGAACTGGTAGTCAAGCGAGATGATTTGCTTGACCAATGGAGCCGTTCCCACCTTGTCAATGAGCGACTGGTCATGGCCTTGGCAGGCCTTCACGTGGGTGATGCGGTATGGCATGTCCATGGTTGTCAGTTCCCCGACAATTCCAGCCTGAATGCGGCACATGAACCTGTCCTGGGTTCGAAGAATCAGGTACAGGTCCTGTCGCGAAAGCTGAGCACGATGCCGCTTTCGGAGGTACGTGTACATGGACTCGAAGTTCAAGTACAGCTCCTCATCAAATTCAGGAGGAATATGGCGATGATGCGCCTCGAGGAATTTGTGATCATATCCACGGAGCAGCCCGGTCACCCTCTTTGAAAATTTGAAATCATCATGACTGAGTCTTCCAAGGTCCCTCAGGCCTGGCAGGTCTGTACACCGGACGGTGAATTCCCTGCGCTCGCCCGTTCCCGGGGAGAAAAAGTACCACTTGGGATATCCCTGTGGTCGCAAGGGCGGTTCAGCCGGAGGCTGAGGTCCACCCGTTCCCGGGGGAGGAGCACTTGCCATAGGCGGCTCCTTCTTGGCCATCTTCGGGGCAGGCTCCGACGAAGACGTAGCTGCAGGCGCCGATGACTTCTGCGGAGGTGCCCTCGGTGAGGTTGTTGTCAACGTTGCAGGCGGTGCCTTAAAGGGCAAAGCTTTGGGCATAGGATGGTCCGCAGCTTCCGCTGGGAGTGCAGGTGGCTCCGGCTTGGGGGATCCAGTTGCACTCTTCGGAGTCGGTGGCGGACTGGGCTTTGGGGACGCCATGGGAGACGTTCCCGTCGCTGTTGAGATCTTTGGGATCTTTGGGACAGGCTTCGGCTGAATCATGGTGGCCTGATCCCTCATCTTTGGTTTGATGAATTGGCTGACAGTGTCCCCGATCACCTGTGCGATGCCGCTCGAAGATGATGCCGCTTCGGATGAGGAAGCCGCCTTCGACTTGGCCTTCGACATGATCTGGACAGTGGCAGCAGGGTCACCCGCGCGAAGTTTCTCCTCGGCGGTCTTGGGCTCCTCAAATATCTCCCGTTCCATCTGACGATGCTTCTCCTCATCCGTCAAGTCAAAGCGACGAATGATGACTGCACCCTCTTCGGTCTGCTGCATGGATTCCTGCCGAAGTTCAAGCTTGGCAGGGTCACGCGTGACGTCGGTGTCCAAGATGTTCACTACGCCAGAACCATCCAATCTGAAGTCCACAGCATGGATCTTATTCATCAGATGGGAGCGCAGCTTCCGCTGGCTAAACATTGATGCTGAGCCGCCGACGATGGGTTCTCTGAAGACAATCTCCTCGTCAGCGTCCGGCTCGTCAATGTCGCGCTCGTCGGAAACACCCGGCAACCGATCCAAGAAGGGCTTGAGGATGGCGTCGATGAGCTCACCATCCATTTCCGGCTCTTTGACCTCATGCGGTTCAAAGTGCTCGGGTTCCCCCGGCAGTGCAGCATCCACGGACTCCAAAAGCTGCCAGTTTGATGAGGCCACAGTGGCATCATCCTGTACCGTAGGAGCCTGTGCGACTTGTGCACGTGCAGGGTCAACTTCATTGGGAAGCCGTTGCCCTTTGGGTCGGGTCTCCTTCACATAGATTTCCCAACCGTCCACGTCCATGGAGACCAACACTTCTTCCATCTCTTCACATTGAGGGTTGTTTTCAGGTTGAGGGTTGGCCAGCGATTCCTCGCGGCGCTTCTTCATCTCAGCCATCTCAATCAATGGCTTGCACGACCGAAGTCGAAAAAGATGATAGCCGAGAGCGCCAGCTTCGGAATAGAAGCGAATGCGCTGGAGACGATTGTGCTCCGAATTCTCCATGTGCTGGCCGTCGTATCGTGTAGTACACTTGATAAGCGACGTGGCATCGAGGACGCAGAGTCCACGCTTCCTCAAAGCCTCAGCTTCGCGAATCATTTGACGGTCATAGTCGGGGTGCAACCCATACCCCCTGCCGTACCATGGCATGATAAGGACGATGTTCCCAACGTCGGCACGTGTCGTCAGCTTAAGAATTCACGAGGTCGTTCAAAGCGGAGAAATGGGTATTCACCCTTTCCTCCATGAGATCGTTTGCTGCGTCACGGCGCTTTTGGGAGTAGCATGCCATCTCCTTGTCAAGCCAATCACAGTGAAGGAAGCCGTAGTTCCCAAAAATATCGTTGCCAGCATAAGAGATGACAATGACAGATGGGCGAGAGGTTCCCCTCCGCTGCAAACATTCAAGAGAGTGCTCGACGCCCTTGATGATGTCAGGCAGCCCACGACCCCATTTGAGATCGTGCCAGACCGTCTTGCGGCCTGGTGGGAGGAGGTCCGGCTTCTCCTTGATGTACTCGCCGATGTTCCTGCGCGTAGAAGCGTAACCGTCGACCATGTCCACAAGTGCCATCAAAGAATCTCCGGCAAAGATGAAGTTGGCCTCAGGTTCCCCTGGGCATACCATGCCTCTGAGTGAGAAGCTGGAAACGCCGTCGAGGAGCTTCGCGTCTTCTGGGCTGACGTCGCGGAGGTAGCCTTTGGCCAACAGCGTGTTCCCCATGATGGATGTCAAATCCGAAATCACATCAGCTTCGTTTACCACACGACACTGCGTGACAGAGCCAAAAATGCTCCCAGTCAACGCATACCACGCCTTTCCATTGGGCCCCAAAGTCACCTCTTCAGCGGTGGACTCCGGTTCCCCGGGTCGAATGCCAGCAGCCTCCGCAGCGGCGGAATAGTCTGCCTCCTCGACCTCTGCTTGTGGAAAGCGACGGAAGTAAGCCATGGTAGATGATGTAGAAAGCGAAACAGCGCAGAGTGCAGTAGAAGTCGTCAGTTCGGGTTTTGAGCTGGTCGCTGCAATGAAAGCTCGATGGATCATGTCCGTCATCTGAAAGGAATACGACTCAGTTTCCTTCAAGTCATGACCTCTGCCTTGAACATGGTTATGGCTACCATCACATGACAGTCCATCAAAAGCAGTGACAATTGAATCACAATCGGTTTGAATAGCCCATGGTTTCTTTATAGATTCACCTTCTTTGTTGACAATACCAACCATGCATCCATCAAATGCGACTCTAATGAGCTGATGTTTTCCACAAAACTTCTCAACTCGGTCAAACTTCCAGTAGATGCAATGGGCTGGCCATTCAATTGCAATCTTGGGACTCAAATGACGAATAAGATTGAGAAAATCGACCATTGATGACCATATCTTTTCAAAAACATGTCGATGATATTCAACTTTGAGTTTGGCTGATTCATGTTGCAAGTTCACATATGACCAGGTTGTGCCACCAGTGCAGGGAATGCTAATCCAAATCAAAACTGGACAAGGTTGTACAGTTGAACTCTCAATTGCTTGAACAACTTCATTCCGAATGTCCATTCTGTTCGACCTAGATGTAACATCTCTTTCCTCTGTGCATCTGACGACATAACAATCTTTTGAATGCTTCCTTGAACGATCACCAAGCTTCGAATCAGGTCCACAACAAAATTCAATAAGTACCCTGCTATGAGACGCCACTGAAGGGCAAGCAGGTTCCCCTGCGCGTTGCTGAGATCCCGACACTGTTGAAGGTGCAGGTTCCCCTGTGCAGGCTTTCATCTTCGGTGGCTCCTTCCGTGGAAGGGGCTGTGATGAAATACCCATCAATCGCAGAGCTGATTCCCACTTCTCGGAGTTGGTAAAAGGCTTGGTGAGGATGTCTGCCGCTTGAAGCGATGAACCAACATAGACAAGTCTGAAATGTTTTCGTTTGAACTGTTCAGACAACCATGACAAATTCAATCTTTGGGTTTTGTCAGTGTGCCTAAATGACGGTGACCTACCACTCTCAAGGATTCGAATGGTTGCTTGGTTGTCCTCAAGGAAAATGACCTCAAGACTACCGGGTCCTGCCATGTACACACTCTCATCCCCCCGCTTTTCAGATCCCGTGTACTTAAAATCAGTTAATGCCGATCTGATTTCCCGTGACTCAACCCCATAATCAACTTCGTTTGGTCCGGGTATCCTAAAGACAGTTTTCCCAGTCCATTCGAAATCATAGATCATGTCCGCATCAGGAGTCGTCCAGTCCCATGTCAAATCAAATTCAACATCCCCAGTTTTGGTTTTCATGACAGTGTACCTTTGCCTTGCCAATCCCTGAAGGTTCACTGGACAATCCGAATCAATTGGGTTATACAGCTTATTTCGGGGTTTGACATGAACTCTGGTAACTTGGTGAATGGACTGTGCTCCCAATAATCATCTTTGGGGTTTTTGGCACGAGTTTCCACTCTGCGGGACGGCTTTTGTTGAGTGCTATCTCCCCCCGCGTGACGTATGACTGACCACAGGCAGGAGGAAGGTAAACCAACAGCACGCAACGCAAGGTTTGCCGCCGTGACTTCAGCCTCTGTCGATGACATAGCCGTTGAAGTCTGCTTCTTCGAAAAAGCTGTGAGTGGATAAAACGTGTTTGGTCCTACCAAAGCAAGGAGGCAACCACTTGTAGATCTGTTGTCATGTTCCCCAGCATGATCTGAATCTGCAAATAACCATGTTTTGCAGGCCTCAGGTGGATCCCCAACGAAACCAACCAATGTACGATCAAGGGTTGTGTGTATGTAACACATTAATCGATGAAGACTCTTGTCGCAATCAGGTGACCATTTTGTTACCCTACTTGCTAAACCCTGAGTAGCACGGAGAAGATCGAACCTAGCCATTCGTGCTGCGAACAGCACTTTCATCAACACACGTGATGCTATGGGCTGGAGTTCCCCCCGAGCTTCTGCTTCGTCCATGATTGGACGTGCAATTTTGTCATCTGGGAAAGGAGTTGACACTTTCTTGAACTTAATGTTTGGTCCTGCTAGTTCAACATAGCGGTCAAGACATTGTTGTAAGAATTGTCGCATGTCGTATTCGACCGTGTTGACATTCTTTGTCATGCACTTGGATTTATGTTGCTCAAGTTCATCAAGAAAAGTAAATCCTTGTGCCCTAGCCGCTTTCTTTGCTCCCGACTTGTCTCTTATCTTCTTAGCAGCTGCCAAAACTTCTGAGGGTTCCTTGATGGATTCGTCCACGAAATAGGTTGATCCCGTCCACCAAAATGGAAGTCCAGTTGGGTTTTGAGATCCCATATCATGAACATATTCTTTGGGTTCATCTTGGGTTTGGAAAGGTTCACACACGGTTAGCCGGTGCGTTCCCGCCCGGAAGGATGTATCGTCCTTCGGCTTGTCCTGGAACTTCTTGCGAGGTTGCAGGTGATGATGAACACAAACTCCAAGTTCTGGCATATGCTCCCAGTAGTCCTTTGTTCGGCGGGCCGGGCTGGCTGGCTTACTGGAAGGATCTGGGATGCTAGCATCGAAGACATGAGACGTTCTGTTTGAACACATGTTCACATCCAAGGTATCTGCCGGCATCTTCTGGAGTATCCATGTCGATTTGAGAAGAAATCAACTTCCACCCTTCGTCAATGTTTTTGGAAGGTCCTGACATCTTGAAGTCATCAACATATACACCAAGCAACAACTTGAATTTCGGATGCCAAAACATTGAAGGCCAACATTCGGGATAGAGTGGGTGAAATCCAACTGCATAGAGTGCTTTCTCACAATGACGTTGCCATAGACCCCCCGAATCAGGGTGCCCATACAATGCCAAAATAAGAAGAACCACTGGATCCTTAAACACACCTATCCATTCCTTCGGCCAACGGTTCCTTGGCAATCTGATCCAAGTTAAAATTCCTTGCATCAACGCCTGGGTGTAAGCTTGCTTACCATCACCTTGTGATGTCCGGTTCCCCGGCATGGAGCCATAAGCATCCAATGCTTTTCCTGCCTCCATATTGGCCGGTGAACTTCCGAGCTCCGCGAACAAAGCAACATCAGCCGCCTCGTCCTTCACGTTGTTTCCTTGGAAAACGGTGCGACCCTTAAACTTGCGCATGGGGTCACCCTGCGGTAGCTCACTTCCCTTCTCGACACAAATCTCGAAGATCTTGCCTACGTGAACTTTGGTCTTGTTCTTGATGGCTTCCCTTGAAACATCATCCCATTCCCTCACAGTGGAATAATCCCATGCACCCTTACTAGTAAGGTTATTCCATTCCTTATCAAGTGCAGCTTGGGCAGCCGGAGTGTTGTTGATCTCCTTCTGTCCAACGGGTCTTGCCACAAGTGCATTGGAAAAATGAAAGCACATGAGCTCTGATTGATCCTTAAGCTTGTCTCTGTGGCAATGGTTTCCACCATGCGAGCCCCCCGGATTGTAGGTGACCGGCATTGCGGGAATGAAATCATCTGATGGTTCGTCACTCTTGGATTCTTTGACAGCTGAATTAGCAAAACGTTCTATGACCCTGTTGTACTTACGTTCTTTGGCAACTGCAGCATCATGCTTTTCAGCTGCCTCTTTCAACAAGGCTTCACGTTTGGCCCTTTCTCTAGCCGCTTTAGAGGCCCCCCGCCAAAGAAATGTTGGAATGTCCTTGGGTTTGGAGGAACCTTTATATCGTCTACCCTTAAAACCACTAGCATCGTAGTATGAAGGGTCATCCTTTGAGATAAATTCTGATTTTCCAGTTTTGGGGTCAATCACTTCGATGTCATCGGATTCAAGTCCAACTTCACGCATCATTTGTTCAAACTCCTCTTCGCCCTCCACCGGTCCAGGCTCAACAGCTTTCCTTGGGGCAACCAAGTCTTCAATTGTTTGAGCGTCCATCTTCTTTGGATCTGGTGGAGCATCAAGGCTAAGAGAATCGTATAAACCTTCCCTAATGGCCTTATACCTTCCTTTCAAAGGGAAAACAAAGGGTCCATCAGGTACAGTGATTTGATTGACACGAACAACTTGGACAGATTCGTTGAATTCCTTTTCCATGAGGTCCTTCAATGATGCAACAAGAAACTCATTTCTCCAAACGAAACCTGGTTGCATGGCATATCCCAAAAAGACACCTGGATTTGAAGTTGGGTCAAAACGCAAATCTTTCTTGGGTTTAAGTTTCGGACCAGTCCAAAAGTCAATGCGAGCCCCAAAAGGAATGTTGGGTCCCTTGAACTTCTCCCCAAAACGAAGCTCCCACGGAGACAAGATTTCAGGGTGGTCCTGGATGTTGTGTGCCATACACCAGTGTCGTGCAGCATAACTCCAATAAGAATGGTGAAGCCCTGCCTGTTCAAGGTTTACTCTAGTCCCTTCAAGTACGGACCTGAGATTCCTCTCGGCGACTGCGTTCGACTTAGAGACATACGCAACACTAGTGTTCTGCCTCCACCCAACTTCCCGACAAGCGAGCTTGATGGATGGCGCTGCATCGGAATAAAACACTCCGACTTCTTCACCAGGTGCAATGAAATGCCTAAAAGCTAAAACACAATCCTTGGCATGACTTCTAGCTGAAGGATAAATCCAACGAAAATTCGTAGCGACATCTTTCATGATCATAGCAACCCTATCACCGTCAATTGACTGTTCGTTGGCATCCCTAGTCACAAGATGATCCCCAGTGATGTGATCCCCAAACTTGTTGGATTCCACAGTCAGAGATTCCCCTTTGCTACGTTTAGTAGGTTTGTACATCTTAGCACATTTGCATGTTTCACAAAAGGGATTCTTTGGGGTATGTGTCATCATGTGCCTAAGGGTCCTGGCCTCTTCGCGAAGTGCAGCTTCACCACGATCAATCGCCTTTGGTTCAGGCAACTGAAGTCGACCGTCAACTGGTTCTTCAGGAGCTCCGGCTTCATCTTCCGAACCTTCGACAACGTCTGGTGTCATGGCTGCTGGCGGTCCGGGTGCAAGTTCACCAGGAAAGAATTCTTCGAGGTCGTCGATAGCTTGTCCGGGAATTTCATCGTCATCAGCGATGGAAGCCTCGTAAGGTACTTCGACCTCCTCGACTTCATCATCGGACTCGGCACCGACGGCTGACATCCGAGACCTTCGAACAGGTGAGATGATGGGCTTGCCGTTCCCGGCAGCGGAGTTCCATGAAAATGGAATCCCTACTGCAGCGGGTACCTGGCCATCTCTGGATGGTAGATAAGGAACAAAATCTTTGACTTCAAGTTTGATCTTAGTTCCATCTTTCTTCTTGAAATATGGGCGACTAAAGCTTTTCCAAACAAAATCGCATCCATCTTGAATACATCTCATCCCTACCGATATTACAGCCGGGGTATCAGGAAGAACATATGGATGAACTTCTTTGTCGATGCAATCAATGTGAACAGAAGCTTGTTGGTCAGCTGACTGAGAACCATTTGCAGTGATTAATTCAAGGGGTTCATGAGAGTGATACACAATGTCATCGGGAATCATCTTGCTGCACACTAAGTCCTGAGCACTACCTGTGTCAGCGATCCATGCGATTTCAGCGGATGCATTACGCTGCTGAGAAGGCATGTGTCCCGGCAATGCATTCAGATCGGAACGGATGCAGTGGCGACAGCCGATATCACTGTCACATTCAAAGCTGCATTTGCAAAGCTTACCATGCAACTCCCGAAAGACAGCTGATTGCAACATCTGTGCTGCAAGTATTGCATCACTTTCTCGTGCTTCGATCGTATCTTTACGAGTACGATCGTCCTTGGTGATGCGAACTGGATTGAAAGTTCGTTGCTTGGCTTGGCACGGATATAAATTACAATTTTGCTCAATGGGAACTTCGAAGATTTCATCGTTGCCCCCAAATGAAACAGTGCGATTGGGTGTAACTGGCATGGCAAAATGCTGGTTGAAACAATGCGGAGAGGCGATGCCTTCCGGCACGCGATGAGTGCTGGTCGAAGGGGTGACGACTGCGACCATCATCAGAGCGCGCATCAGGCAAACTGCAGCTGAGCCAGAGGAAGATGGTTTTCCCCCTTTGTCCTTGAGACTCTGAGAGCCTCTCGAGGAGTTGGAACCTCGACTTGACGATCTGGAGCGATCGCCCTTCTTCTTCTTATTCCTCTTCTTCTTTTTCTGGCTCTTTCCACGCTTGTCATCTTTGGTAGATGCAGCTGCAGGCTTTGGTGGGTGTTGGAAAGCACAGTCATTACCTCGTTGACACTTACCTGCCTTCCAAAACTTGCACACTTGGTTCCTAGATCCAGGAGACAAAGATCGACCATCGCCCCTAGACTTGGACCTAGATTTGCCTTTCTTACCTCCGCCTTTTCCTTTGTCTGCCTTTTCATGTCGGTATCGGCAATCCTTTCCCCTGGTACATTTGCCAGCCTGAAAGTCATAGCAAATGCCAGTGGGCTTCCCCGTGGATGTCGGCCTCGTGGGTGCTGGCGTTGCATCTCTTTTGCCTGAAACGGACTTCTTGGTAGCCTGGCGCATCTTCTCAAGACGTCTCCTCTCAAGGTAGTCCCTTGCAGCTTTCATGAGAAAGTCATAAGAGCGGTTGGGTTCCCCCTCCGGTGTGCGATCATACACAGCCAGATCATGAGAGAGAGGCTTGAAGTTCTTGATGGCGTTGTGAAAGTAGGCTTGCTTCCACATCATGTCAGGCTCGGAAGTCATTCCAGCGATCACAGCGTCCCATCGAGTGATGAACCCTCTGAGATCATCATTGACTAAGGTAACCGCCATGAGGTCCTCAATGTCATACACTGCACCATGCTTCCTACTTGTACTGAAGTGTTTATGAATCATGAGCAATGCTTGACGTCCCCTAGCTGGTGTCCCTGACTTGGCTTGTTCTTCTTTAAAGATGTCAAGTTGCCGTGCAAAGTCCCCTTCGCAGATGTTGGTGAGCGAAGACATGAGCTTTGCGTCCAGGGTCACGAATTTACCTGAGTCCTTCAAGGCATCGGCAGACTGGTCTGTCCTGAACACTTCCTCCACCCACTGAAAAGCTAGGTCGGGTTTAGCAGAAGCAGCAATTATGGCATCCCTTACTCGGATTCTCCAATTCCTATAATTTTCGGGTTGAGGGAACTTAGGTACAAGGATCCTATCAGACTCTTTGGCCTTAGTATCACTAGTCCTAGAACGCTCCAAGGCCTTTTTGACCTTTCGGGTAAAGGAACTCTCAGAATCCGAACTTGACGACGTAGGGGATGTTGATGATGAAGGTGAGGATGAAGGATCTCTTCGAAGTCGTCGTCGCGAACCGCCACGACTAGTCTTGCGGTCCTTCTTCTTGTCTTTCTTGTCTCTGCGACCTCTCTTGTCGTCATAGTCATCATCATCACCGTCATCTCCTGGAGGTCCACCGCCGGGAAGTCCCGGTGGCTTCAAGGGTTCTGCCTGAAAATGCTCATCGTCAGCATCTGATGAATGCTGAGGCTTCTTGCTTCCCGAAGCTAACTCTACAATGGTTGGACCCTTGGGCTTCGAGGATTGTGGAATGGGTTTTCCGGGACCGTAATGGATCATGAGTCCAGGAGTTCCCTCCAGAGGTTGAGACTTTAGATTCCGGATGAACTCTTTCTGCTCTTTCCGGAGCTTCTCAATCTCCGCCTCGAAGTCCTTCTTCTGAGATTCGGCCAGCTTATGCATGTTCAAAGCGTGTTGATTCATTGCATCAATCTGAGTGCGGTACTCTGCAAGTTCTGAACGTGCTGCCTGCAGATCGGCATTTGACCTCTCCGCAGACGATGTCAAAACACCTGCATTGTTGACCACCTGAGTCAGTTCGGCACTCAGTTCCCTGATGCGATGATCCTGCGCTGTGACCTGCAGTTGAGCAGATTTATGCTCACTCATCGCCTGGGCGGCCTGCTCGTTCAACAAAAGGTTTCTCCTGGAAATTTCTTCGGCTGCTTGTTGTTCGACGCTTGCAAGTTGATCTCGAGCTTCACTCACAAGCTCCATACGTTGACGTTCCATGACCTCAGAGTGGCGCACGTTTGCCTCACTCTGCAATGCCTGCTGCTGAGCAGCCATAAGTTGATTCGCCAGGTTCGGATCAATACCCTGTTGTACCACTGCCACATTGGCGGTACGCTGATCAACAGTGTTAAAGTTGATGGTATTGAGTTGACTGATTTCAACGCTTGAGTCTAAGACACCTGGCATGTTCCTGCGTGGATCTTGGCGGCATGGGTCAAACTCTTCATCCAAGTAACTCATATCACCTTCTGTAGTTGTAGCAGCGCCTGAATGGATTACCACTTCCTCCGGTTGTGTAGGGTTCGCTAAGGCCAGAGCAGCCGAGGCGTTCCCGCCCGGGGCAGGGAGCGCGGGGGTGGAAGCCATTGCGAAAGCTACAGAGGAAGAGCGAAAAGTGCGAAACAAAAGGAAACCAGCGATCGCTTAGCGATACGGCTGATAACCTGTAGAAATAGGTTAGTAGCCACTTAGTGCCACAAAACAAGTAAACTGCCAACGCACTATTTCTTGAGCCATATGCACACAAGTAGAGGAGGTGAAATGCTATATATACATAGAGTACTACTGTGCATCAACATAATATAATATAATATAATATAATGTGATATAATATAATATAATATAAAATATATAACTATATATATATATATATTTAATCACTACTTTACTAGGATTTTTGCTCTTCCATCTTTTGGGAGGTTATATAATGTTTCCAAAGATCTGTCATCGCTCATCATTGATCCCCAGCCGTTTGTTTTCTCCTGGTTCATGGCTGTAACCAGACAACCGCAGTGATTGGGATACTTTTACACTGCTATGATCCTATCAAGAACCTGATGTGTATTATATATATATAAGTATGTATAGCAATATATATATATATATGCATACCATTTATGTATCGTTGGATATCGTTGTATACTATATATCCGCACATTTTCCACTGACACTTACAGTATTTTTTGGGTGGTATTCCTAGCTTTGCCCCCAAATCCGTCCTTTTCTGGGTCCAGTCCGTGTTTTTCTTGGTGAAGTCAACTTTAACCCGAGCAGTTTTATTGGTTTTGCAACCCCATTTTTGTCAGATCTCCACAGCTTATCATATGCCCAGTATCCAATTCTTCGAAAATTGGTCGGGTGAGGTCCACATCCCCATTTTGAGGCACACCAACTCATCTAGTACCAATTTTCCTTGGGTTTTCCAGCAGTTACAGTCCCGTTGCAGTTTGCTATGGAGGCTGTGGGTATTGGTAAAGACCATGGATATAATCACCATACATTGGGAATATGGGGGCCCTATAGTTCAATAATTATATCACCCAAATGATTTAATATCACTGAAAATTAGAGTTATATCACCTATAGTTATAGCCTATAGCTATAATGTGGGTAAAACAATCATAAACCATCCCCCAAATCATCATTTTTAGAGGTGGTATGTTTACCATTCCCAAATGGATAGTTTATGGCATTGTTTTAACCATATTACTATAGTTTTTAGGTGGTATAAACCACACTATTATTGTTTATTATTATTATACCTATAAGAGTTATGGAAGTACTAGCTATAGGTATCACTATAGGTATATACCTATAGTTTTACGTATACCCTCCAGTAAATTAACATAGACCCTGCCAGATAGGGGTTGGAAGACTAGTTTCCACTATAAATTGGTCATTTTCCGGCGCTATGTTAATTTACCAAAGGGTAAGTTATATAACTACAGTAGTTATATACCTCTACAACTGGAACCACTACAACTGGCAGTTAGCCCCGAACCCATCCAGCCCATCCAGGTGCCAAGGGGCTTTTTGAGCGAAGGCCCAGCGAGCCACTGGGTGCCGGTGATGCGCGTGAAAATGACCAAGGTAACATCACCAGCTATGTATAGTATATGTATGTAGTATATATGTATATATAAGCTACATCACATGCATATACGTGGTGATCTTATCCTTGGTTGTTACCCACTTATAGAAACAACCATTGAACTATTGGTTACGTACTATCAAGAACTATCAAGTGGATTGTAACGTATGTCTATATATGATATTATATAATTTCCAGAAGTAGATAGAATATGTTTTTTTTCAAACATAGTTCCATAGTTTAGTGAGAAATGTTTGAAATGTCTAAATTCTATGTACTCCAGGATGACTACATATTATATAGTAATAAATGCTAGTATAGGGTAAAAACTGGGCAATATTCAAGTAAGGTTTTACATGGTTTTACTATAAAGTTACACTTTTTCAGGTTACTACTTGGATCAATGGAATATCTCCAGTTTTTACATATATATTGTAAACCACAAGCTGTGTTCACCTCCAAGTAACCATTCATCAACGAATTGCCCATGGCTTGGAACACCCCGCCTGCTGTGCTCCCAAGGGTAAGACTTCGACACTGGAAAATGCCTGGCTGAAGTTCGGCCCCGCAACGGTAACATCAAACATGGCTTTTTTGCATGGAAATCCAGTGAATGGAGGTTTAGTTCGGAAAATCATCGAACTAAATGATTGATTGAGATAGTTGAACTATAGAAACAGTAGATAAACACCTATAGACACAGTAGATAAACTAACTTTTTTAATGTTATAAACTATAGAAACTATCAAAGAAATAGTTGAAAGCCAACAACCATCGAGAGATCCACCGAACTTCTCCTGCAGCTTCTGCAGCTTCTGCGGTTCCGAGTTGTCACAAACCGGCGGAGGTTGACATGTTCCGCAGAAATTTCCAGGTATCTAATGTGAAAATGGTTTTGGTATCTGAAAATCATGGGAAAACTTCCAAATTCCTGATTAAACACATCGTTTTCATTCATTTTCCACATATTCCATTGCCATCATTGGGAGTAACCTCCGGTGTCATCAAACGTGGCAATGCAACATCCACCATTTTTTTCGGTTCAATGATGTTCCCATGAAAACTTCCATTAGAAGATTGTCAATGGCCATGTTTGACTACCTTTTTGGATATAGCCTTGTGAAGGGCATTTTTAGCCAACTTCTGGAAAACATAAACTAAATAATTAGTAAAATATCTGTAAACAAATACCCTATTTTAAGATCCAGATACTGTAGTTTCCTACAGACGTTAGAAGATGTTGGAACATTGGGCGCAGCAATGTTGGAGTCAAAAGGACTAAGCATGTTTTCTTTCCAAACCAAGAACCCGAAGAAGTGTTCTCAAATTGAATCATTTAGTTACCATGAAATTGGTGACATGTGTTAAATCTAGTTACCATGACATTGTTAATGATCATATGGTGAAATTTCGTTGGTTAAATCCCATGAATTCACCTTTTGAGTGACTCAAACACCGTGAAAAATCACCGTTTGGAATCGAGGTCTGATCCCGTTGGCGTTGAGATATCCCAACAGTTTTTGGACAAAACCCGATGAGCCACAGGGTTTCATCAAACTTTACCCATATTGTTGATTAGACCCCATGAAATCCCCACCTTAGTTCCCTAAATCCCATAAAATCATATATAAAATTCCCATGTCAGTTCCCTAAATCCCATCAAATCCCCATGTCAGTTTGCTAAATCCCATCAAAAAATCATCTCAAATCCCCTTCAAAACACCAGATTAGTGTCAACAGTTTCCACCTGCCTCGGCGGCCGTAAACATACTGCTTCCACCGCCCACTGCCAGTACTGCCTGGGCCAGTCTTCGACATGGAGCTACCCCGGAAATCAGTCCCCATGGGGATCTCCCATGATTTTAAGACACCTCCATATTGGTTATAGGGGGTATATCCCAACGAAGATGCGGAAAAGAGAGGTATACCATTTTCATAGACCATCATAAACCAGTGGATCATTACCAGTTTGATGGGGGACAATACCCTCTGGTTCTTTGACAGTTTGCTGTTGAAAATGATCCATTTATAGATTATTCGCCCACTAAACATGGTGATGTTCAAGAGCCAAGTGTTAAAAAACAGAGGTACATTACCAATTTTTATAGGGAACGTTTTCATAAGCCATCAAAAACCACTGGATTTACAGAGAGCCTATGTTCAGACCCTGCGGCGTATGGTCAACCCATCATGAATGGGATTTCCCAGTTCTCGGTACATTCATCCATTGGCTATTTTAACTATAACGCAATCTCGCTAGGTATATACTAAGAAAAAGATCAAGTGGGTAATACACCAAGAAATCTCATATACTATATATATTATATCATTCTAATCGTTTGCTTAAAATAGCTGGCTTTTTTTATACTGGCGCAATAACACTTGACTGGCGTACGGGCATAGGTAATATTGTTCAGATCAATGGAATATTCACTGTTTTTCAGTACTAAATAACACATGTATATCATGAACTGTTCTATGTAGTTATATGCCTATGTATAACTATCATACAACTTAAATATATAGAATGTTTCCTCTGGTTGTAATGTATTTCATATTGTATCTAATCATATGGTTATCAAAACGAACTTTTTACCATACATATCAATGGATATATATATATATGATTCTATATGTATAACTTGACCATTTATATGTATAATATATATATATATACAGTGTTTTTCCGATTGGCGTAAGATCTTTTGGGGTGAACTCCTCCCAAGTCCCAAATCCGATTTTTTCAAAAACCGCCTGAGCAGACGCAGCCAGGCCGGGACAGGCCTCGGAGACTTCACCAAAATCGTAGCGGATCCAGACGTATGGCGTGGCATTAACCTACATTTATAGGTCATCGATTTAGGTTAATATCACCTAAAAATCATAGAAAACCATTTAGATTTAGGATGATTTAGGATGATTTAGGTGAAGTTAGGATTTTTGTTGGGTGGTAAATCTTGATTTTGACCTTCCATACATCGAGCATATGTCTTTTTTCGGGTCGATGGATTCATTTGGACTATCAAACATGACTGGCAAAGAACTGGCAAAGCGACTCGCCATTCGGCTATAGGGGATTGCAGGGGTTGTTTGCTGCTATATAAGGGGGGAGGGATTATATACGAAGAATCAATGGGTAACTTTATCTTGTCTTAGGTTCTCTACTTCCCAGACCCGATTTGAACCGAAAACTCTACCGATCTGGCTGGGTACCTAATGGATCTACAAAAATCACATGTTGAGTCTTACCCTCTGGTAAACTAAAATAACTATGGAAAATCAAAATTTTTAAGGGGAAAATCCACTATAAATGGTCATTTTCAATAGCTATTTTGACATAACCAGAGGGTAACTCATCCATTTTGATCCAATTTGGGGATTGAACATGGACCCATTCCCACCAAAAAAAGAGTCTAGCCTCCAGCAGTCGTTGAGGGGTGTCAATGGGGAATCCCGCACGGATATCCAAACAAAATTGACCAATCCAAAACATCAAAAACCATTGGGTTTGTCTGGCAACACCCCTAACTCCAGTGATTTATCATCCTTTTTCCTAAGAAAAACAACATCATTTTGGAGGGTTCATCCCCCCATTTCCCTGTACATCTCAGGTCCCGAACCCTTGGCCGTTGCAAAGAAGGGCAGGCCTGCCAGGAAATCACCATGAGCACCACGGTGATTTAAGCCAAAAACATGGTGTTTTTTCACCTGATTTAAGCATCAAACCATGGTGACTTCACTGGATTTCTGTGAACATGGTGAACCACCATGGTGAACACCCCAAGGTCCTGGGAAAATGATGATGATCAACCAGTGGATTCGGTGTCTACATCATTCAAGATTATGATGAAAAATTTCCCAATGACTCTGATGGGTCAACGGAAATCTCGGATGTATCCACGACTGAAACGAATCAATCATATGGACGTGCGCCCAAACGTGCGCCATGTTTTTTCATTGTTTTTTGACCTGACGTCCGCCGAATTTGGATCCCAAACCCAATTTTCCTGCCACATGAATGTGCTTCAAACTGGGGCGGCATTCCCCAAAACATTGCAAATTAAAAGGGAGTATTGATATCATGATTCACCCATCGATTTGGGGTCGTGTTTGGACCCAACAGGGTCATCGGGTCATCAAGAAGGCATCCACATCGATCAGCCGTCAATGACAGGGGATATTTTGGGAGATTCACGAACGACATCTAACGACCATTTCCAGTGATATCGCAGTGACGTTGTTATAATTTGTCCAAATTTCCCCATGATATCTCATTATCTGCCCATTCTAACACCATTTTTGTTGGTTAAAACATGTTAAAACCACATGTTTCATGCTTAAATTCCACATGTTCCATGTTTTTTAATTCATCTGCAGCAATGGTCCAAACATGTTTCACGGTGGTGCCGAAAAACTGCCGCTGCGCCGTTGCCTCCACCACGGGTTGTCCGGACAGAAGACCAGAGATGCTAATGGCCTGGTTTGTTGTTTATACCCCATGACGGATCCATGGTGCTGGTCCATCTATTAACCATCTATATATACCATCTATGAAATCAATTTCATTTTAAACATCTACAACCATAGATCATAATAGATCTACTATAAGCCATAGGATCCATGGTGTTTTTTATATGCTAACATAAAGGGGCTATATTGCTGGGATCCATGGAGCACCATATATAGCACCATGGATCCGAAAAGGGTACATGTTTAATGAAATTTTATAACCAAAAAAAATGGAAACATGAATGCTGAATTTAAGAAACTGAACGCACCAAAAAAAACGAATTTCATTGCGTTAAAAAAACACACGTAAGGTCCCAAATGTGCGAAATTTGGTCGCCAAGAGGGTCACATGCGGCGTCGGTTTCCTCCGGTGGATGGCAGCGTTTCTCTCTGGGATGGGGTTCTAAAGTGAAATTAAAGCGGTGATATAGTTTTCTGGTTGGTGGTTGGGCCACCCCTCTGAAAAATATGAGTTCGTCAGCTGGGATGATTATTCCCAATATATGGAAAATGTTCCAAAATGTTCCAAATTACCAACCAGTTTTGATATGTTTTGATTTATGAACTTTGGATGAAAAGATTGGTGGATGTATGGATGGTTGGATGCATGGATTGCAAGGATGCACATGGATGTATATGGATGCATGCGGCTATATACGCTTGCATTTGGATTCATGGGTGTATGCACGGATATGGATGTCAAAGGATGCATCTAAACGGTTGAAAAGGTGGGGTGGATGAAAGGTAGGAACCTGCTGTTAAGATTCCAACGAAGAGCAGCTGCAAGCGCGTTAGTAGCATTTGGCTCACAACTAGATAGTTAAAAGTCTACATGAACGAAATCTCCGAGGCCGTGGAGGAATGGAAAGGGGGAGGGGGACATCCTCCGCAATGAAGAATGAAAGTTGCATCTACAAAAATCAAAGAGCACAGGAAGGCCCAGCAAATGCTGAAGTACATGGAACTCAGGTAGCCTTGGCTACCTCTAAGTGATCCATGCGCTTCTGCATCAATGATCATCTGTGTATGAAAATAGGCACTGTAAGCCCCAGCCTCGCAACTGGCCAAGGCCACTTCCTCGGAAAAGTCAAAACCACCAGCCACCACCATGCGGCCTCGTCGATGGGGGCAACGGTTGGACAGTAGCGGCTTCACAGCCCACAGCCGCAGGGCCTGACGTAGTCGAAGAGCCGCTGGAACACACCCCTGCTGCGCAGCGGCCTCAGGCTGAAGCGTTTGGGATAAAGCGACTCTGGCCATGCAGTGCCCTAAGGCCCAACTGCGTGACATCTGGGCGATGTGCCTATGACCGTGCCTGGTTACCTGCCTGACAATGGTAAGCGTGACCAGTAGCCGTGGCCGTGGTAGGTTAGCGGGTAGCGGCGCGTGGCGCTCACTGTTTTGCTGGTGCTGCCGCCTGTTACCAAGCCTAGTCCTTGCACCTTGCAACTACCACGCTGGCATCTTGAAATCTTTGAACACTTTGAATGAAATTCTATTTGACGGACTGAATGTCGAACGGTGATAAAGTTTTATGAGCCATTCTCATTCCTCGATTGGCAGATTATTTTGGGGTGACATGTGAAAGGCACCGTGCCTGGTGGTTCCACCAAGAATGACACATTTTTCCAAAGCATGGATGGAACACAAGAAATATAGTTAATTTATAGCAAGAAATATAGTTAGTTTATAGAAATATGTGAAACCACCTCACTTGAGCTGTAAGATTCAGCTGACCATCAGAAAACTCGTAGATCCGAAGCCGCCAAAAACAGGCGCGGCGCGTCCGCCAGTGGGAAGGATGCTTTCGCTTTAGCTCGATTTCCGCCAGTTGATGGATTTGCATATGATTTATGTGTACCCCTTGGAGAAACACATTTTACTCTCCAATGAACTTGACTTCGTAAGATGAATCTCCTGGTGATCATTGCTTGGTTTCAAGTGGGCCTGAGCCGCTCCAGTGAGACACAGAGCGAGTTTTCACGAATCCTGAGGGCTCCATGATATCAACCTCAAATATCTCCCTACCAAGTTTCGTCATCAAATCACTTAAGGAAGATTTTTTGGACCCCTTTTTTTGGGAGATTTTCAGGGAGCATCCAATATTACAGTAGTATCCCCATAGGCATCCCCAGTTTTTTTCGTTTCGATCTCCGCCATCGCCCCGAGGTTGTGACCAACGACCAACAGTGTAGAACGGAGCCAAAGAATCGGTCAACCGCGGAGATCTGGGTGGTGCAATTTCACCATAGGTAAACATAGAAAAAGCTATTGAACATGGCCATTGAAATAGTGGTTTTACCATGTTTTACCCATTAATAGCATGGTGGATCTTTCCATAGTTATGTAAACTCGTTTACCAGAGGGTAACCATCTTGAAAAATGATGGAGTTCGTCGGGAAGGATGACATCCATTCATATGAAATGGAAAACAATCCAGCCATCTTTATGGATGGCGCAGTGCAGCAGTGCAGCATTCCTATGGCCGAAGTGTGAGCAGCAAATCAATGAACCTTATTTAAGCCATCGTTTATCATGAGCTTGCGAATCATGGAAGTGCCGTGCCATAGGTCCAAATTGGTCACCCGGCATCAACCCCGCTTTCGGGGGGCAAGCAACTTCCATCGTCGGTGCCCTGGTGATTCGATGGTAACGTTTCAGCCATATCCAATGTCCCGGACCCGGCTAAAACAGAAAGAACCGCATTCCCTTTAAATTTATCTATTCCCGAATCTCATGGTTAAAATGACCATCACCAATATTGATCTTAATAGTCATTCTGGATGTTTCTGGATGTTCATTCTGGATTCTGTATGTTTCTGGATATTGATTTCATGGATGAATATTCCCAATAGGGCATCCCAAGATGGCCATCACATCAAGTGTGGGGACCCCCCAAAAAACATCGAAAAATAGGGAACATGATGTGGGGACCATCAAAAAACGATGGCTTGGGACCAAGTGACCCAAAGAAAATCCTATAAATCCGGTAATAGATGGTAATAGCCACACAGAAAAGAATTGGATGGACCACATCTCAATAGCCACAGTTACCCTATTGATAAACCACTGGATTTTGGGGTCCAAGTTACGACTATGTGGAGTTCACCATGAAGAATGAGGATAGGACCAATGACCAGAAAAAAAAAATGGGGATTTCTGTGAGAAAAAAACATGGGGATTTCATGGGATTTCATATGTGATTTAATCAAATCATTCAATTATCCCCATAGAAAGCCCCATGATTTAATATGATTGAATCCCCATGTGATTTACTGGTTGGTGGTGCAATAACCATCTTGAAAAATATTAATGGGAAGGATTATCCCATATATGAAATGGAAAATAAAACATGTTTGAAACCACCAACCAGTTTAAACATTCTCAAATGCCCCAAAAAACAAACTCCCGATCTGCCCTGGACGTCTCCATCTGACGACCCCCAACTGGCCAGTGGCAGGGTGCCAAAGGATCGCCAAGACAGCAACTGGCACCAGCTGTGTAGAGGGCTGGGACTGCTTGATATGATATATCCACATCATCTGTTGTATTCAACATGACATATATAAATCATATATATATATATATCTGGTTGATTGTTTCAACCCCTCTGAAAAATATTAGTCAGTTGGGATGATGACATTCCCAATATATGGAAAAATACAAAATGTTCCAAACCACCAACCAGATATATATGTATACTAATGACAATAATGACAATAAATGACACTGATATATTCCCCTAACAACAATTGTATACATACACGTATAACATGTATGACATGATATGACATGGGCTTTATCAGGATAGGATCATGATATGTTTTTCTGGATATTCTGGGAATTAGTGGAGAAACATCATGATAAGCATGATAATCATCATCATCATCATCATGATGGGATATCTTATGCGATATCTTGCGGATATATGATGGGATAGTTTGTGGATGTTTATGGTATAGAAAACCACCAATACCAACGGATGCTTAACCGGGCATAACCAGCCCACCAGGGCCGTCAGGGCTTCATTTTGGGAGGTTCCTAAACTGATGAACCCAGTTTTTATCATCCAAACGTGTGAATTTGAAAAAAATGAATGGGAACACCACTTCGTTTTGGAGCACCCCCAATTTTGAGGAACATCAAACTTGCTGCTTGCCAGGAAATAGGCTCTCAAAACTTAGCACTGTTTCATGGGGAATAAATACTACCCCAGCTGGAGGCCAACCCATGTGCTGTTTCTAAGGGTGTTTTTACCCAACAATCATTATCACACAGGAAGAGAAAGTATCATTCAACCATCTGATGGTATTTTTTTGGGTAATTTGACATGATTTTACAACATCCCAGTCATAGGTGGTCTACTCAATTTCCAAAAAAAAGGATGACTCCTAGTGGGGGTTTCTGAAGTCATGTGCTGGGGGATACCCCACCCTAGGTTTCAATACCAGTCGTCATGGTCATCCCATGACTTAGGACACCTCCATGACGACTGCTACAATAAAAATCAACCAACCCTGGTAGATTGCAGCTGCGATGTTTCAGAACATATACCCAATACCCATGACGGATCCATGGTGCTGGTATATTAATGCTAACATGACTGGGGTATATTGATGGGATCCATGTTAACATATATGGCAGCACCATGGATCCTATGGGATATGACCCAACATAATTAGCCCCGCTAATATGGAGGTTTTTTGACAGGGATGCCCCATATGTCATCCATGTCACACTCCAGGAGTTGCTCCAGCGCCCCATTTCTACATCTGGGCGCTTTGTCGCATCGCGGTAGCTGGGACGGGCATTTTCCCTCCGGACGACTGGCGGATGGTCAAAAAGTTTCGAACCTGAAAAAGTGGACTTCCGCAACACGGGGATACAACCAATCATTTCCCATAGGATCCATGTATGCCATATATGGTAACATTTACCATCAATCTTAGCATATATACCATACATGGATCCTATGGGTTTAAGATCAAAAACTAGTAGTCAGTAGTCGGAACTTAAATATATCTGTGTGGGTCACTTCATAAGGTTACATGATACCTGACTTGAGATGTCACAACTGTGCCTGCTCACGGTGGTTTTTTCGCCGTCTGTTTCATCACCCATCCACAACAAAAGTTGAGGATTTTTTGCCACTTCAAACAACCGTCATCAACCGTCTGTTTGGGTGATGTTTGAATCCGGACATTTGCCAACCCCTCTTGAAACCTCTGATTTCAGAAGCATTCCAGGTCCGGATTTCCATCCACAGTTGTCCGCAACGAACTCAGCTCGGCGAAGCACAGATGGGTTTGTCAAAAAATGCGGGCCTGCAAGTTATGGCCATTGACACATTTGGTTGTCTTTTTGGGGACCTCAATCTTGAGAAACCCTCGATGTTCAGACAATTCCAGAAAGAAAGTAAACTGTCTTTTGTTTCGAGGCATTTTTTCCGACTATCATGGGCCGAGCCATACGATTTTTTCAAACATTTTCAAACCACATCTGTTTTGCAACATTTTTCTCCCTGATTTCCACTATCAAGTGCTTATCAATTACCCTCTGGTAAACTAACATAACTATGGAAAATCACCATTTTCAATGGGAAAATCCACTATAAATGGCCATTTTCAATAGCAATGTTTGACATAACCAGAGGGTAAATCCACATTTTTTTCATGGTAAAATCCCTGGCTTTTCTCCAAATCTCTGGCTTTTCCTTTTCGGTTTTTTCGACAAACCCCGAGCAACTTCCCCGCACTAACCTTCAAAGGGTGCGGAGGCGGTGTCCTTTTCTCTCCTCAGTCCATGCACGAGTCGGAAGTCTTGGGATCTTGGAAAATGAGATTTACTCAACATGGATCTGGGCGAATTATGATTCACTCACCTGAAATCTTGGGCCATTTTGGGATGATTCCCCTAAAATAAACCATGACAAACCAGGGCTCGGGAGAACAGGGGAGAACAGCGTTATCATCCTCAATTGCTTAGGATCAATAGGAAAACCACCCGGGTACCCCCCCATTTTAGGAAAGCTCCATATATGGTAGGTTCTGTATTAATTATAGTTTTATATACATAAATTAATGGGATATAATTGCATATATATATAAATGGATATAAATGGATCATGTCTAGGCATGTTCGTGATATTAAGGTGTTCAAAAAAACTTGCCGACTCGCCATTCATGATTTCATGGTCCCGCACATGCGATCCATCCATAAAGATGTTTTTCATATTCCAGGTACCAACCACTCTGTCATTAATAAAAATATGCAACATGGAAAATTTTCATCATATGGATCAAGTTGGTTCACTTTCCTGAATTTACTATGTAAACTGAATCGTATTGTATGAGTCAGAGATCAAAGAATTCATTAAAAGGCCCTACAACCCACGTGTTGCTTGAAATCTTAACAGAATACTAAGCCCCCTACGTGGGAACGTCAAATTAACTGGCTAAACACTAAACCATGGTTTCCAGATTCACAAATCCTGTGTTTAGTTTTTCGCTCTTCACAATTCCCAGCGTTGCAGTAGAAGGGTATCTGCACTTCCCATATCTTCCCATATCATATCCTTTGTTATCCTTTTTGTGTCCCTATTGTCCTTGGTTTGACCACCATTTTGTTGCGCCTAAACTCCCTATCAATCCATATATGTTCTCCCATTTCTTCATGAAATGCTCATCCAAACCTAAGTCCACAACGGATGGTGAATGATGGTGATATGACGGTGAGGGCCTTCCCCAATCTTGAAGGGCGATTTTAAATCTAATAAGATCTAATCTAACATAATCACCCCCTATAGTTAATCATCAACCAGATAATCCATATAATCCCCCAATCTCGAGGTTCTTTAATATCCCCTATAGTTAGTTCATCATCTTCAACTGGAAAGCAACAGACCGATGAACGAACGCCACAACGCTCCGAGCGTTTTCGTTCACCATGCGACAGGCATAATCCCAGGCGTTCGACGATGCAATGGCACGCCCGCGCGAATGTTCAGCTGACTCCAAAGACCTGGCGAAGAAAATTTGTCAAACGCCCTGTGCGAAGGGATGGGAACCGGAACCTGACCGATCTGGGATGAGAATGGGATGAGAAATGGTGATTTTCCTATGAAAAATGGTGATTTTCCCATGAACAATAGCCATTTATAATTGATTTATCGATGAAAAATGGTGATTTGGCTCTGTGAAAATAGTACTTCATGGGATTTTCCATGGGATATGAATGGGATGAGAATGGAGATTTAATGGGATAAACATTCACAGTTTGCGAACTTGAAGCCATGGCCTAGTCGAAATAGTTGATTTAGCTATAACAGTGATTTTCCAGTCAGTTTACCAAAGGGCAATGGATTACAACTAATGAATTATAGGCCATGAACTTGGGAGAATCTAATAGAATCTAATGTCCATGAATTTGGGATGAATCTAGTAGAATCTAATAGATTAGCCAATCATCCAGTTCAGTTCCTGAGTATAGAGTAAATGGATGAGATACTTGGATTCTCTAGTGGCTTCCAACATGTTATTTTTTTCGCCCACTTACCAACCAGTGGTAAAAGGATCATTACCCTCTGGTAATTTAACCTAGCTATTGAAAATCACCATATTTAATGGTTATATCATATATATAAATGACCATGTTCCATAGCTATGTTAGTTTACCAGAGGGTAAACCCCATATATCGCCCCCCAAAAAAAACATGATATATAGTCCAATAAAATCGGTGAACAGTGGTATCTCATCAGCGACTATAACTCGACTATCACTATCAAACCTAAGCCACTGTTTGAAAGTGGAACACCACCATTACTGTTTTTTTCAAATAAACCACCAACAAAAAAACAATCTAATTCCATCCATCCAACCAAAAAAAAAGAAACTCCAGGGATTCTATACCCTCCTGTAAACAAACATAGATGTGGAAAAAAAACACCATTTGGGTGGCCTTCCCTATGGATTTTCCACATCTGCCACTGCCAGTTCTAGGGCAAATCCCAGATGATTCCGTATCCCCATCTTCAGTGACATCATTCCGCATCATTTTCCATTGCTCCCAACCACTTTCCAAAATTTTCCGAACAAAAACCACCAAAAACGGTTCCACTTAGTTCATTCAACTACCATTTTCTACCGCCTATCCCTCGATTTCCATCATTTTCCTATAGGAAAAACCGTTTTCCATGGCTTTTCTCATGGTTTTTCCATGGTTTTTCCCAGCATTTCCGCAACGGGACCTGTGTTCAAGAGGTTGTTGACCAGCTCCTCGGGCAGAACTCGATCGTCCTTCACCGGGATGATACGCAAGACATCCTGCGGAGGAAAGGGGAGAACCATTAACCATTGATGTGGGCATTAAGTCATTCATAATGTGGCCCGTTAATGGTGAATATAATGGTTAATCCATGTTAATCCCTGTCTATAATGTAACATAGCTATTGAAAATGGCAATTTATAGTGGATTTTCCCATGAAAAATGGTGATTTTCCATAGTTATTAACTATTGTATATCTAGTGGTACTAACATTAGTTATAAATAATAGGAACTACTATTCACATTAACAGGAACCATTAACCATTAACTATAGTTATAAATAACATGGGTACTAGTCATTATTAAGAATAGGAACCATGTCAAACATTGCTATTGAAAATGACCATAGAAATAGTGGATTTTCCCATGAAAAATGGTGATTTTCCATAGTTATGTTAGTTTACCAGAGGGTACGTCATTCATAATGTGGTCTGTTAATGGTGAGTATAATGGTTAATCCCTATCTATAATGTGGTTAATGAATAAATGAATATCCCTATCTATATGATGGTTAATGAGTATTCCTATCTATAATGTGGTCAATGGTAATGGTTAATAGAATAGTTAATGGTTAATATTAATGGTTAATATCATGGTTAATATAGTTTATTGTTAGTATTCATGGTTAATATCATGGTTATTGATAACCACATTATTATAATAATAGTTAGTGATTAATATAATGTTTAATCCCTATCTAGAATGTAGTTGATGAATATGCCTATCTATAATACTTAGTTTATTATAATGTGGTCATAGTGGTTATAATTGTTAATAGGTAATAATGGTAAGAATAATAATGATCATGAAATTATGGTTATAATAGTAATTAGACATTATTCATGAATAATCATGGTTATAATGTCTAATTTTTAAAAAATATAGTTAATAACGTTATTAATAATGATGGTCAATTTATTAAAATGAATACTACTTAATAATGAATATCCCTATCTATAATACTTAATTTATCATAATGTGGTCATGATGGTTATAATAGTTTCTGTAATAGGTAAAAATGGTAAGAATAATAATGATGATGAAATGATTGTTATAATAGTAATTAGACATTATTCATGAATAATCATGGTTATAATCTCTAATTTTAAAAATGGTTAATAATGTCATTAATAATGATGGTTAATTTATTATAATGAATACTATTTAATAATGGATATCCCTATCTATAATACCCAATTTATTATAATGTGGTCATGATGGTTATAATAGTTAATAGGTAAACACGGTAAGAATAATAATGATGATGAAATGATGGTTATAATAGTAATTAGACATTATTCATGAATAATCATGGTTATAATGTCTAATTTTTAAAAATATGGTTAATAATATTATTAATAATGATGGTTAATTTGTTTTAATGAATAATAGTTGATAATGAATATCCCTATCTATAATACTTAGTTTATTATAATGTGGTCATAATGGTTATAATAGTTAATAGGTAATAATGGTAAGAATAATAATGATCATGAAATTATGGTTATAATAGTAATTAGACATTATTCATGAATATTCATGATTATAATGTCTAATTTTAAAAAATATGGTTAATCATGTCATTAATAATGATGGTCAATTTATTAAAATGAATACTACTTAATAATGAATATCCCTATCTATAATACTTAATTTATCATAATGTGGTCATAATGGCTATAGTTAATAGGTAAAAATAGTAAGGATGATGAAATGATGGTTATAATAGTAATTAGACATTATTCATGAATATTCATGGTTATAATGTCTATTTTTTGAAAATATGGTTAATGATGTCATTAATAATGATGGTTAATTTATCATAATGAATGATAGTTAATAATGAATATCCCTATCTATAATATAGAGATTTATTATAATGTGGTCAATAATATATATAGTATGATACGGTTAGATGGCTATATATGGTTATAGTGGTTATTATACTGGTTATAACCATGCTTATTGTTATATGATCTTTGAATGGATATTGTGAAAATAATGATGTTATACTATATTGATAACCTATCCAGCCATAAATCATTATCATATAGCCATCTAACCGTATCATATAATTATAACTATATGAATGGATATACGGGCTATCAATAATAAAAATAACATGATACGGTTAGATGGCTATATATGGTTATAGTGGTTATTATAATGGTTATTCATGGTTATATGAACATTAATCAAGCCATTATAGTTGATGATTAACCACTAACAACCATGAATAACAATGAACAACCATATATAACATAATATATGAATGTCTATATTTATATTATATTTAATCCTTGTTCATGTCTATAGATGGCTTGCCAAACAGTGTTGACTATAATACTATATATATAGGCAAGATATATCACTGTTGATAAGCATTGGTAACCCTTAATAAACATGAACAGCAATGCGGTAATCATTGTTGATATCATCGTCTATAACCATCTGGTTGGTGGTTTTTCACCACCCCTCTGAAAAATATTAGTCAGTTGGGATGATGAAATTCCCAATATATATATATATATAAATGAAAAATCTTCCAAACCACCAACCAGTATATATTCAATATTGATTAATGGTTATGATATGATGGTTACCACTGTTACTATATACTGGTTATATACAGTTATAGTTATTGTGGTTAAAACAATAATGTCATGTGAATCCCATCCCCCAGTCATCACCATGAATATATGGGTGGGATAAACCACATTATGGTGTTTTTGGATTTACTACAATAGGATTTCTATGGGATTCAAACCATCAAGAATGGGATTGACCTATGGATTTCTATACCATAATTGACATATGGAAAAAAAATGTTCCAAACCACCAACCAGCCATTAAATCCCATAAAACAACCATTTTGGTAGGTTAGTAACCCCACTTTTCTAATGTTCCAGTCACCACCAACCACTATAATCTATAACCATTGATGATATATGGGGATGGGTCAAAACACCGAAAACCCCGAAAACTGTTCACATCAAAATAGCTGTTGGATTTTTTTTTGGATGTTCGTCCCCCAACAGATCCAGCCAGCCATATGGGCGCCATTAATGATGTGATTATTGCAGTTGATATGGCTTTATATGGGTATATATGGAACATCACCATGTTTTTCATAGGTAACATGATAATTATGTTGGTTTATAACGGTTGATATAGGTAAATCATCGAAGTAAATGGGTAATGTTAATCAATGTTCCATAGCTATGTTAAAAATACGGATCCCCAAGTGATCATAGCTTTCAATACTAAAATGGTCTAATGACTTGGATGATTTGGGGGTACCCCCATGACTTACGAAACCGCCATATGAGACCAAATTGCAGGACGTTATAATGGTTTGCTTAGGTTCACCTTGGTTTAGATAGTTTTTGTTTAGATAGTTTACATGACCATAGCTATGTTAAATTACCAGAGGGTGTATTGATCGAAATTGCAGGATGGTGTCAAACATGCTGGTGGCATCTTTGTCACAAGGTGGACAGAAATAGCCATTGGGTCCCATTTACCCGGCCTGGTAAACATACAAAAAGCTATTGAAAATGGCCATTGAAATAGTGGATTTTCCCATGAAAAATGGTGGATCTTTCCATAGTTTTTTGTATGTTTACCAGAGGGTAAATACAGTAAATGCCCAGGGGGAAGTCCTAGCCCATATTCACCAAAGGAAATGCAGTTTCCCCAGCCATTTCCCAACCATTTCCCCAATCGCTTAACACTTAACACTAGCCATCAACTGGATTTATCTGAAAATGTGCTACCCCCAGATCTGATGCTTGAAAACCTAAGCTACCTCATTGAACATCATTGAACAATATATGTGTATTATGTATTTTGAAAATATCATATCTTCGAATGTTGTAGCCCGATCTACGGACAACCCATATCAAAAAATATTGCTTTAGCTATGTATATATATATTTACATATCGTATATGAATATATAATAATCATCAATACTCCCGTTTGTTTTTCCCACATGTTTTCCCAATTTGATTTTGGTTTGTCTGACATTCGGGTATATACCCCAAAATTTAATGATTAATCATCATAACTTAATTATTTTCCCTCTTAAAATCACCATTTGGAGAGTTAATTATATAATCTTCAAGTTTTCAGACGCATCCAACTATCATCCTACTTGTTGGTTAGTGAAAACTCCCAGCACATCCCACCCATTGAACCACATTATATCACCATACTATTCACATATTATATATATATTCCTTTTGGTTATCCACAACTGTTCCCAAGTGAGCAGTGTTTTTCGGAGCCTCTGTCATCCCTTTGAAAAAAAAAAAAACACATACCACACCAATGTATTGGATACAAAAAAAAGCCCAACAAAAAAAAATCAACCGACAGGGCTAAGTTGAGAACTGTTCAACTTGCGCCTTTTTTGGGGTCCCCAAAAAACAGAAAAGATATATCTATAGATTCCCCAGTCATGGAAAAGATGTTCCAATAAGCCACTGGCGAAACGTTTAGCCACGTCAATTGGGATTTCATATTCCCGATCTTATTGCCAATCCCCAATATCATGTGTATTACTAGTCCCCAATCTTATTACTAATCTCATTTGTATTACTAGTCCCCAATCTTATTACTAATCCCCAATTACTCCCAATCTTATTAATCCCAAGCTGATTACTCAGGATTTGAATCCCAAAAAATGGTTTCATCCCAAAAAACGACCCAAAAATCATGACTTTCCAATTGGATCATCTTCAGTTTTCCCTCAAGTTTTGATTTTCGATGGAGTTTTCTCCATATTTTTTCCCTATGAACATGGGGAAAAATCATGGAAACATCATGAGAAATCCCCTCATTTTGCCGAGTTTTCATGGTTTCCTGGTGGTTTTTGACCCATCTTCTCCCCATCTTCCGCTGCGTCACCTCGATGAAAGCCACCTCGTTGTCCGGGTCATCGGAGGCATGGCTCCACTGCGTGCGCAAACACGAGAGGCATTGCTTGCCTCGACAAGATGTCACCATGGCCATTGAATGGGGACTTTTTGATGGTTATAAAGCTACTATAGTGGGGTGGATCACATGGTGATTTTCTTGTGATTTTCGTGATTCATGTTAAATGTTGGTGATTTTCTTGATGGTGATTCAATGGATGGATTAAGTAAGTTATAGTGATAAACACTGGTTGGTGGTTGAGCCACCCCTCTTAAAAATATGAGTTCGTCAGTTGGGATGATGAAATTCCCAATATATACAGTGTATATATATATATATGAAAAATGTTCCAAACCACCAACCAGTATATATTCAATATTGATTAATGGTTATGATATGATGGTTACCATGTTACTATATACTGGTTATATACAGTTATAGTTATTGTGGTTAAAACAATGTCATGTGAATCCCATCCCCCAGTCATCACCATGAATATATGGGTGGGATTCAAACCATCAAGAATGGGATGGTTTATGACATTGTTTTAACCACATTATGGTGTTTTTGGATTTACTACAATAGGATTTCTATGGGATTCAATCCATCAAGAATGGGATTGACCTATGGATTTCTATACCATAATCGAAATTGACAAGAGCTCGCTGCAGTGATTGTTAAAAACACCACTGGTTGTGGTTGCCCGTTGTGGCCGGGAATTTCACCCAGTTTGTGAACTGGAAAATGGTCCATTTACAGATGATTTTCCCGGCTATAAATTAAATAAACCTGCATTTATGGTTGGGATGTTCCAGTTCGCTATGTTAAATAACCAGATTAAACATGATGATTTCCAGTTCGCCAACTCCACCCAGAAGCCCGTCGCGTTCGCCACCGCAAAAAACCAAGGGCCTTTCTTCGGTCCACACAGCTTCTGACTGCCGGTGCCTGGGGTGTGTCCCGTGTGAGATGATATAACCTATGATTGTATATCAGTAAATTTCTAGCAAATATAAATCATAATATATATATATATTATATACAGTATATAATTATATATATACATATGTTTTATAAGTTTCCACTATACTGATCATTTTCTAAGTTTCTATATAAGCTGACTTATAGCTTGGTTAAAGTGTGGGTCTATGGTGGATATAACGAAAATTATTCCTGGGGGTCTCACCTTATGCAATTCCACAAAGCCCATGAATTCCAAACCTCTCTGTGGAGATTGGCGCTTCTGTTCTTCTACTTCCTTATATAATTGGATATACCCTCTGGTTATTTAACATAGCCATGGTATAGATGGCCCACAGAAATAGATGGTTTACCGAACTTAATAGCATGGTGGATCTTTCCATGGCAAACTGTTAGTCATAACCAGATGGTTATTTTTTTAGATCCTATTAAGCCACCATAAAATCCCATTAAACCACCATTAAATGGTGGTGAATCTTTCCATGGCATATGTTGTCATCATGCTCAACAACTACCCCAGATGGTTGTCTCAACCATCGCTGGGGAAATCCCCTGAGGGCCATCGGACCGATGGAAAAAAAACCCAGCCACGGCCAGGAGGATGCTACCCTCTGGTTATGTCAAACATAGCTATTGAACATGATCATTTATAGTGGATGTTCCATGATTTTCCCATTGAAAATTGTGATTTTCCATAGTTTTTTGTATGTTTACCAGAGGGTATCGCATCTTAATCTGCCATTCTTAGAGAAAAAAACGCGTGCTTTTTTCATGTGGATGTGTCGAAAAAAGATTTGGTAGCCCCAAAATCGATTGGTTAATCATCATTTCCATGTTAAAATTGCCATCTGGAGGATAAACACAAATTTTGAGACACACCCGTATCATTTGACCCAACTGTAAACTAACATGTGGAAAACCCACCAATTGTAGATGTGGAAATCATGGGTTTTTCCTCGTAAAAACCCTAAAGTATATCCCATATGATTTCCAAAAAAAATCCCCATGAATCAAATCCCATTCAAAAAACCAGCATTTTTCCAAAAAAATCTCTAGATGTTCATTCATTTTCCGTTGATTCATCCCGAGGTTTTCACCATCTTCATCCATTTTCCCTGGGATTTTCCCTCGGATTTCCACCCCGTTTCACCGGAGAAAACCCACCAAGGCGCCACCGCAGCCGCAGACGTAGCACCAGCGCGCCTCCTCCGCTTCGTCCGAGCCATCGCCTTGCGGATCCCACGGAAAAATGGTGATTTTCATTGTGGATGGTGGATGGGTGATGAACTGGTTGGTGAAATATGATGATTTACCCAGAGAATATGTAAGACCTAGTTTTATCCTAGAGTTAATGGGATATATTATGATATATTAACATTATCCTCTGGTAAATGAACTTGTTGACCCTGTTTTAATAGCCTAGTTTTCATGGAAACTAACTAATCTTCCAAGCCCGATGACTGCCAGGGTCTATGTTAATTTACCAGAGGGTAAATGTTGGTGATTTTTTTTGATGTTAAATGTTGGTGAGGTGATTTTCTTGATGGTGATTAGTGATGGATGGGTTAGGAAGTTATAGTGATAATCACTGGTTACTGGTTGGTGGTTGACTACCCCTCTGAAAAATATGAGTTCGTCAGTTGGGATGATTATTCCCTATATATATATACGCGCAACGCCTGGGTTCTGCCCAGGCGTTGCAGCGTATATATCTACAATTCACAAACAAATGATATTGCAAATTACAGTAATTCCTATGGGAAAAATAACAAAGGTATTAGGGACTATTAAACAAACAAGGTCAAAACACCCGAAATTCCTATGGGAAAAACAAAAACAGCATAATATTTGAAATTTCTATGAGAAAAACAGAAAAGGTACTAGGAAATTTTAAACTCTCAAATCGTAAAACTTAACATTCAATTAGGAAGATCAACAAAGATATTAGGGAATGTTAAACTCCCACCCCCATTAAACCTTAAATTCCTATGGGAAAAACAGCAAAGGTACTAGGGACTATTTAAAAAAAATGGTCAAAACACCCGAAATTCCTATGGGAAAAACAAAAACGGTATTAGGGAATATTAAACTCCAACCCCCGTTAAACTTTACATTCAATTGGGAAGATCAACAAAGATATTAGAGAATATTAAAACTCCCACCGCCGTTAAACTTCTACATTCACTGAAGATCTTCAATAAGGGTTTAATTCTCCCACCCCCGTTAAACTTCTACAGTCATTGAAGATCTTCAATAAGAGTTTAATTCTCCCACCCCCGTTAAACTTCTACAGTCATTGAAGATCTTCAATAAGGGTTTAATTCTCCCACCCCCATTAAGCTTCTACATTCATTGAAGATCTTCAATAAGGGTTTAATTCTCCCACCCCCGTGAAACTTCTGCATTCACTGAAGATCTTCAATAAGGGTTTAATTCTCCCACCCCCGTTAAACTTCTACATGCATTGAAGATCTCCAATAAGGGTTTGATTGATGATGATGATGATGATGATGATGATGCGTCGCCCGTCGTCGTTGCGGGTCCGGGCAGAACCCAGGCATTTGCCGTATATATATATATATATGGAAAAACAAATGTTCCAAACCACCACCCAGATCATTTATAGCGGTTCAACAACTATCCCATCTTGAACTCCAAATCGAAGATTGTCACAATCTGTCACAAATCCTGGATGGGGCTCGAGCGAGCGATAGCGTTCAGTTGAGATATGGCTGCTGAATTCTCTATCTTTTTGTAGATATAACTTATAATATCTTATAATATCTTATAGCATCTTATAACTGAGGGGGCCCCATCCTGTGGGGTTGTAATCCAGTTACTGGAAAGCCCTAGGAATCGGGGATAGCTAGGGTTACTAACCACTGACTAACAAGGATGATTAAATGTTAATGGTGATTAAAAGGGTTGTAATCCAGTTACAAATTTCGGACTAACCCTAGTTAATATTCCGATTTTTAGTGATTCATAGTGATTCATAGTGACTAATGGTGATGAATAGTGACTAGTGATTCTTAATTTCAAATGTTACTGGTGAGGTCTATGTTAGGTCTATGTTAATCTAGTGGAGGGTAAATGTTGTGGGGAATGGTAATTACGTCATGTGCAATTGATGGGGAATTGATTCCATCATACCTTTCGATGTTGATGTTTACCGTAAAAAAAAAAAATCACATTTATTAGGGCTTTAAACCTGGGTTATAACCTTAATCAAGGTTAATACCCATCAACTGGGAAATTGGAGAAATTGATGTCATGGCCATGGAGAATCCCAGTTATTCGGATTCACCCAAGGATCATCGGATGATCTCTTCAAAGAATGGCTGATGTGGCGCCACTGCCAGAAACCATCCCAAAAATATCACGATTTACAAAAAAATGGTTGGTAACAAAATCATCTCCAATATATATATAATATTATATATATATGGCAGGTTTATTGATGGCTTATTTCCACATTCCAAAGAAATTTGACCCTACCAGTACCATATGTGTTTGGTTGTGAAAAGTCCTCGCTCCAATTCTTGGTGGTGGATCCATCACCCCCCAAAACATACCGACAGGCCTCGGTAAATCGTTGCGATTTCGATGGCTGGGCCATGGCTGAAAAATCGCCAACTGAAAAACCCGGCCTGGTTATTTGTTACAGTTCGCCATGGGATTTCGATGGCCCTAATCGAAATAGATGGTTTACCGAACTTAATAGCATGGTGGATCTTTCCATGGCAAACTGTGAATGTCATAACCAGATGGTTATTTTCTTAGATCCTATTAAACCCTACTAAACCACCATAAAATCCCATGAAAAACCACCATTAAATGCTGGTGAATCTTTCCATGGCAAACTGGCTGTCATAACCAGAGGGTAGCACCGTTCGACCAGCCCAATTCCTGGATCTCGGGGGTTGAATCCTCAACGACCCACACATTTTTTTGGTGGGTAAAACAATGCCATGTTTACCATCAATATTAATTGTTGTGGGATTCCATGTAAACCATTGCCAGCCGGCTGGTAAAAATGGCATTGTAGAAAAACCACATTAGATGATATTAAATCCCATTAGATCCCATTAAATCACCACTTTTCATGGTGAAATCCCATGAAACTCCCATGAAAATCCCATGAAACATGGTTTACGAATCCCATGAAAACATGGTTTACCAATCCCATACCCTCTGGTAAACTAACATAACTATGGAAAATCACCATTTTTTATGGGAAAACTCACTATTTCAATGGCCATTTTCAATAGCTATGTTTGACATAACCAGAGGGTACCAATCCCCAGAAAACCTGGTCTCTCCATTCGTTGAATCCGATGTTTTTCGACATCGAAGTCTAACCGGTGCCCAGGCGCCGACCAAGCAATGTCCACAGTACAGCTGGTGGCTGCCGGATCTTCGTCCGCGAGAAATCTGCGGATGCCCGGAACCAGGTGTGGTGCCCCCCAGAAAACGATGGATTTCACCATAGGAAACCATACCCATAGGATCCATGTATGGTATATATGCACCATATATGGTAACATTTACCATCAATATACTCCCAATGTTAGCATATATACCATACATGGATCCTATGGGATAGGAAATTTTAAGAAATAAGATTTGACCAAGAAAAATGGGATTTGATGATGATGGGGTTTAGAACTTATTTATGTTAGCCAAGTTGGTTGAACAAACTCGAAGAACGTTTGGGTTTATGATGGTTTATGGTAGATATATCGAACTAGTTGCTATTAGCTATGGTTTATAGATCAACTTGTACCTGGGGGGGTCACCACCTTGTGGATAGCTTCCAGAATGGTATATCTGATATATCTTATAGTGTTCCAGAAAAAAGTTACAATGGATTTATAAATGTTGCTATAATATATGGGTAAATTATAATATTTCACTAACCTGAATAGTGCGGCCATTGGGGGATGATTCCCCTAAAATAAACCATGATTCCAGGGCTCGGTCGCAGTGAGGTCGTTATAATTTACCCATATAATATAATATAATATAATATATATAAACTCGCGATATTCCATAACTCGCTTACAATAACCATATGATAATGTATATGTTACGTAAGACGAGGCCGTGTCCAACTTTTGGGCACCTGTTTGAATAGAGTGTTACCCGGCCTGGTAAACTAACAAAAAGCTATTGAAAATGGCCATGGAAATAGTGGATTTGCCCATTGAAAATGGTGATTTTCCATAGTTACGTTAGTTTACCAGAGGGTATTATAAACTTAGTCCATCTTGTAACTGGGGTCACAACTCACTTACAGAAAGTAGGAGGCTGGGACTGTCAAATCACCATTTTCAAGCGGAATAAATCATATAAATATATACATATAAATCATCAACGTTCATGGATCATGCTTATCCAATTTTTATAGCAACTGGTAGATGACCAAAGGGATCCAAAGGGATATACCATATGGGCTAATGAATGCCATATGGGCAACCAGTTAAAATGGTAAAGATGTTCCCGGCTCCCGGTTCGCTGGCCCCAAACCCCTCCCCCTCAATGGTATGACCCCCCCCAAAAAAATATCCCATGTGCATGCCATTTGCAGCATTTCAGTCAGGGCCCCCCATCGGAATGCTATTTGCAGGATTTTTGAGCCATACACTTCCTACAAAGTACCTTGGTACTATGACCTGCACGCTGTCTACATACTGCCTTTATTTGCGACCTCAAAAATAACACGGTGACAAAGAAAAATAGACACTAGATGACACTAGCTATTTTTTTATGTACTGCATCAAGCACCTATGCACTTGCAATATTTGGATGTACCAGCAGTACCAGCAAGCACCTAATATGTCCCATACAGTTCCCATACCCCCACAGGGGGCCACAGGGGAACTTGGAGGATCCTCCCAGGTTTGGAAACTGCCAGTGGTGGATCCTGCACCGGCACTTGGATTGCTTCAAGATGGGATAGTTGTCAACCACTATGATTATCACATATGATCACTATCATTTTTTGGGGGGATGCCAATGGTTATACTATGTTATACTATCTCTGTTCTTTCTAACCTCAAGTCCCAGCATATCTCCGGGTTTCGCTGTTTCGGACGCCTTCAACATATCAGAATTCAGTTGGGGCAGCGGCGCGCGAGGCAGAACACTTCGCTTCTGCCTCAACTGGCAGATGTCGAAACAGGCGTAGGGTTGTCTGGCAACACACAACAAAAATGGGATAATACCTTGGAAACCGGCCAAAGATAAGTCTATCTAAAAACTGGATCTATACGTAGATTTTGCCTATGAAACAGGCGCTGTGGAGTTTTTGCTCCGTGTTCGAAAAATTTTAAAAACATGGAGATCTTCGCTGTGTTAAACCACCATACTGGGTACCCCTAATATCCAGTGGATGAAAATATGATGAATCGTCTAATTTTCCCTATGAAAATGGCCATGAGACTCGGCTGATAGTATCAGACATGAAAAAAACTCCCCATGTTCAGACACAGTCATAAATATGTTCAATGGGAATTTCTTCAGGATCCTAATCCTAAAAAATATGGAGCTACGTTAGTTACGTACCATATTTCATATTTCAGGTACCATATTTTGCTGGGAGATCCCCTTAAGCCATTGATATTTTTCTTTCTCAATCGCTGAAGTCCCCATGAATCATCAACCGAGCTTTGGGGGCATCACCCGTGAAAACACAGATGCTGAGTTTGAAAAGGTTGTTGATATTGCTATCCCCTAATAGGCTTTGACCCTATAAAAAACGAAGTCAGCGGATTCGGAAATGATGGATGATAACATGGAAATAGGATGATGGGAATCAAATGAAAAACGAAGTTGTACATAGCTTAGTATACCTCAGTTCTTACTTTACCATGAAATGAATCAAATATCAAGAACTACCACTATCAAGTACCTGAAATTCTTAGTTGATTTACCACGTAGTCGTTCACTATCATCAAATTATCAATTATTACACCACAATCCCAACATATCTCTCAACCCAACATTTCGCGGAAATGGAAACCAACGTCCGCGAAAAAACGTCCGCGAAGCGAAAAAAACGGTCTCAAGGTGCAAATACTTCTGCCAAACTCTGGGGGGGACCGTGGAGCACACAGGTCTCACCAGCCAACCCTCCTGGCGCCAGCATCAGAATGGTCACGAAAATTACCATCACTTGGGGCCTTGGCCCCATTTTCAGAGCCATATTATCATCATATTCCATGGTCAAGTCTTTCAATCCTCATGTTTTTTTAATGGCATTTTTCACAACCAAAAATCCCCATAAAATGGGTAGTTTCAAACCAGTTGAGCAGTGCGAAGAACAGGATTCCCAGTGGATGATAGCAATCCCCAATCGAAAAAAGTGTACCATCTGGTTATGACATTCGCAGTTTGCCATGGAAAGATCCACCATGCTATTAAGTTCTGTAAACCATCTATTTCGATTAGGGCCATCGAAAAAACATGGCTATGGGGTAGTTTTTTACCCCCTATCCCATCCCAATGAACTTCTTGATTAATAGCTATCCCGGATATCCCCCATTTTCTGGACTATAAAACCTTCGGCAAGAAAGCTGGTAGACTCAATGGCCATTTCAGGAACCGAGAACTATTGGAGGTACCGATTCCATATATGTTTGGCCTATTTTTCAGGCCTTAATTTCAGGGGATATAGCCCCAATTCATATGGTACCTGAAATATGGTACGTTTACGTACCTCCATTGATTCAGATCCTGGAGATCTCCCATTGATCTACGAACTCCGGCAAGGATCATGGCTAAATGCCCTACCCCGGATCCATGGTGCTGGCATGCTAACATGACTGGGGTATATTGATGGGATCCATGGAGCACCATATATGGCAGCACCATGGATCCGTCATGGGCTATAAAAGTTATAAATGGTGATCAACTTGTCATCACTCATGAAGTAAGGTGTTGAACACTGTTTCATGGATAAATTACCATAGTTTTCCGCTTAAACCATGACCATGATTTTCCAGCCACTTTTACAAGCGAGCTATTCCACCGGTATTTTTTTCGAACCAGTTGGTTTCTATCATGGTTTGTCAGTCTCCTCAAATCACTACTTGAAATCCAAAGTTGGATATGACAATATGAAATGTATATGTACTGTATATATATATTGGATAGTATATCTCAACAAATCCATGGTCAAATTTGTTACCCCAATAATGGATTGTTGATACTAAAAATGGACTAACATCTGTGGTCCGGACTTTGATTTTGACATATTAGAAGACCATGTTGGCGAAATCCACAGATTTTCGAAGATTTCGGAAAAGTCATAGGGCTACCCCCAGTCACCCATTTGAGATTGGGATCTTCCATGAAATAAACCATCCATAAATAGGGGTACCCCCATGTATGGAAATCCCCATGTGTATATATATATATAATCCCTCCGGTAAACTAACAGTTTGCTATGGAAAATCACCATTTTCCATTGGAAACATCCATTGGAACTCAACCAGTTGGTAAATCATTGGCTCCTGCAAGCTGGCAGCTAGGCGTTTCCGATCCGCCCGTCTGGGGTACCTGTAGCAACAAATGGAGATAACCCGTCATGGCAATTGTAGTGGGTTTTATATCTTCGAGTCATATCATATATACATATATTATGTATATTAAATACTATATACTCTAATATAATATGTATATATATATATTGTATATTATACTATATGATAAATACAATGTAATATAATATGATATATTATAATATATAATATATAATTTTATGTATCATTCCATTTTTTTAAAAATATGTTATATCTTATATTATATTGTGTTATTCTATATATTATATCAAATATTATATATTATATTATATTATATATATCATATATCATATATCATAAATCATAAATCATATATCATATATTATATGTTATATGTTATATATTATATATTATATATGATATATTATATATGATATATTATATATTATGCACACTGGTATGTGGCTTCATCATATACACCACCACATTGGTACTTGGGTTTGTTTCAAAATGGAGGGTGCAACGAAATCGTGCTGAAGACATTGGATAAAATTATGATAAAGCATGAGGACGTTGTCCGAAAATGGCATATGCCTAATTCCACCAGTATCGTAAATGTCATCCTGTTTCCCATTGATTTTTGGGTGCGTAGCCATTTCTGGACAAACCCTGAGATGGAATAGGGCTCCACATATGGATACGACCTTACCTGGCCGTGCGATGGTTTCGTTGGCACTGCTGGTGAAAAGAACTCCACCAGAAGCTCTCCGCTAGTGACTGACTTCCAGCCACTCAAACAAGGTCGTCATTTCAAGCAACACTAAGCAAAACCATGTTCTGGGATCTATTCAAAAAAATTGAAGGGAAAGCTCACGCACATGTAAGGTTACAGACGATTTCTACACGCGATAAGACAAACTCTTCTTTTTCAGGGGTTTTTGCGACCATGGTGCCCCTTAGGAGTGTCCCAAAAAGTGGGGTGTTGGACAATCGTTGGGCAACATCGGAACACCCGATGTATAAATTGTAGATCATGTACCTATTAAAACATATGTGTACTGAGGAAAACTTCGCATTGCCCTACTAGATTAATGGATATGGAGCAAAATTTAAATGATGTTCCATAGAAAACTTAAAATTCATGGCTCCCCTCAAATTATGAGCCATACCATGCCCCAAAATTTGAAAACCGGTAAAATCTACAGTACATCTCATACTGATCATACTGTTGGTTTTTACGACTGCTGCCAGACAATTCTTCGCGGGCCTGGAAGGTTTCAATCTCGCATGTCCTGATGCCATCGAGATACAAAAAAAAGGGGCCTTGATCATCTTCCGTTATCATAAATGTTATCAAACATCACTGGGCTTGAAAACTAGAAGATGGTGATCGGGCTTTCTTTGGCTATATGATGCTAGTCTTAAGTTACCCGACTCTAATTATCCCTAATTCTAAGTCGCTAAGTCATAGCTGGTGAATGGATGTGAAAATTCCCCAAGATATGGGAATATAACTAGCCTCTGGTCTCGTGTCTTCTGGGGTTCTTTAGCTCGCCCATTTGAAGTGAAAAGATCAAAGAAATACCCGCATTCAAATCAATCAAACATGTTCCCTCCAGTCCACGTTTTGGCGCGCGGCACACCATATCTTGGCCAGAAATGCCCTGGGACCCTGCTAGCTGCCATGGGCCAGGGTATTGGTCTTTACAATTTTCGCCTGGTCACCTTTCAGGAACAATCCTGCACCAAGAGTGCACATTGCGACTGTTACCATATATGTATATGTCTGTCGTCCAAATAAACCGTAAGATAATATATAATATATAATTAATATATGTAGATCATATACAAAACATTTTTAATATATATTATATATGTTACATATTTAAAAAAAATACATTATTATATTTAATGTTATTTAGTTAATATATATAATATTTAATATATAACATATTCAATATACATATATAATATTTAAAATATATATAATAGTTATTAATATATATATATTTATTTATTATACATAATGTTTGTGATATATATTTCATATATAATGTAAATAAAAAGTATCTATCATATATTGTAATTTATATATATATATTTATTTATCTATTTATTTATTTATTTAATATAAGAAAGCCTGTGATGCACGGACTGCTGCCAAGGACTGCCGGTTGTGTATTGTAGCGGGGGTTTGTGGAATCCTGCAGGGCGATATTTCGCACCCTTTCTTTTTCCAGCTACTGGATTCAAGGGGCTAGCTGTGGTCGACCTTCTGAGGGAAGTATCGGTATTCAGACAAAACGGTCTTTGAAGAATTGGATGTAGCACAAGGTGAAGAAGTACTCGGATGGGTCAGATGGGTTTGGGTAGGCCCCTTTACTTGTCCTTGGGATTCAATACCAGTGGGCACTTACAGTGGCAATTGTTTGTTTAGGGTCAAAACATTTTAGGCACACACAAGCGGTTGCGCCTAGGCATTTTCCATGATCCCTGTATTTGCCTCTTGGTTGGATATACAACCTGTCTCGGGTTTGTTTGCAGGGGCATCTGTCTAGTCCCTTTTTGTTTTCTCCTTTTCCTTCTTTATTCATGTTTCTGAATTTATGTATTGTTTATATTTTATGGATGTTCTTATTTCATCAATGTTTTTTACACAAGTATGAGAACACTGTAGCAATGTATGAGCATATCTTTAGGATGAACACGGCGTATGCATGTCCTACAGGGTTGTTCAGATACAAGCCGCAGGTTTGCACCTACAGACATTTTGGCGCATTTTTTTGCTAGATGACCAGGTAGCAGAGGCAAGATGTTTGGCCATTGGTTCTCGCAGGGCGAAATTATTGGTTTCTACTGCAAGCAGTGACTTGCATGACCTAGAAGAGTTTTTTTGTTGCTCCACTGGGCAGGGGCGTGTGCAAAGATGTTTGAGTAAGCCCATAGCATTTCCAATCAAGGATTCACGGCTCCTTTCATCGTGCTTTTGAGGGCCATGGCAATGGTGTCTTTGGGCTTTGCTGCTGTTTCCGATGAGAACTTTGAGAAGTGTGTCAAAAACCCTGGCAAGGTGGGTCATCGCGCGCTGAAATGTTTTTTCCCACCTGCCAGGTGAGGGTTGTTAGATTTTATCAGAGCTGTTCGCCTCCTCCTCCTCCTTTTCCGCCTCCTTCTCCTCCTCCTCCGCCTCCTCCTCCTCTTCCTCCTCCTCGTCCTCCAGTTTCTCCTCCACCACCTCTGCATCCACTTCCATGTCCACTTCCGCCTTGCCAACTCTTTGCCAATCTCTTCGCCAACTTCTGCGCGCAGTGGGCCTGCTGGACCTCAACTGCTGGCTTCCGATCTGAGTGAGCGCAGTGGGCACCGCTGGACCTCAACTGCCGGCTTCCGGACCAGTGGGCACCGCTGGACCTCAACCTGGGACCTTCAGAGCTCAGTGGGCACCGCTGGACCTCAAACTGCGACCTTCCGAGCTCAGTGGGCACCGCTGGGCCTCAACGGCCAGATAGAATGCCAGAAGATATGCCAGATAGAACGCCAGATAGCATGTCAGATAGAAGCCAGAAGATATGCCAGATAAAATGCCAGAAAATATGCCAGATAGAATGCCAGAAGATATGCCAGATAGACTGCCAGAAGGTATGCCAGATAGAATGTCAGATAAATGCCAGAAGGTATGCCAGATAAAGATTTGCCAGAATGTTTGCCAGATAGAAGCCAGAAGATTTGCCAGATAGAATGCCAGATAGAATGTCAGAAGATATGCCAGAAGATATGCCAGATAGACTGCCAGAAGATATGACAGATAGAGTGTCAGGTAGAATGCCAGATAGAATGCCAGAAGATATGCCAGATAAAATGCCAGAAGATATGCCAGACAGAATGCTAGAAGGTATGCCAGATAGAATGTCAGATAGAATGCCAGAAAGTATGCCAAATAAAGTGCCAGAATGTTTGCCAGATAGAATGCCAGAAGATTTGCCAGATAGAATGTCAGAAGATATGCCAGAAGATATGCCAGATAGAGTGCCAGAAGATATGCCAGAACATATTGCAGAAGATATGCCAGGTAGAATGCCAGAAGATGTGCCAGATAGATTGCCAGAAGATATGCCAGATAAAATGCCAGAAGATATGTCAGATAGAATGCTAGAAGATTTGCCAGTAACAAAACGTATAAATGTCATGGTGGGGATAACTCGAAGTAGAGTAATTTTTGTCATTGGGCAGCTGGGCAGCTGGCAGGTGTGTGTACAGCACACAAATTTGCATGTTAGCTGTAGCAATGGCGCCAACTTGCTGTGGGTATGCAGTAGAGCTCATGTGAAACTATTTGTTCCTTTTTGCGCGGGGCTTCAAAGGGGTTGGAGCTTTGGTAGGTGGCGCCAGCAAGATCTCTTCTCACCCAGCGTGCACCGGCGGATGCCATCAAGCATGCGCTACGCCAGAAGGCGCGTACTCTGGGAACATCATTATCTGATCCAGATCACATCAGGGAAAAATTACCACCAACCGAAGAATGCTTTGACTTGCTTCTCGCCGACAAGACATGGGTCGTGTTCACATTGGTCTTGCCAGAAGATCATTTCGTCCTGGATTTGAAGAACGGGAAGCTGAAGCAGGTTGGAGCCGGATTTGAGATTCAGGACTGGAACCCTCTGGACCCCAAATGGGGTAGCTCAATGGCATCCAAAGCCCGTCTCGACGTGACAGAACAAAATCTGGCCAGCGTTGAGCCCAGCAAGATGCCTGCACCTCCAGTTTGGACATTCTACATCGGTGTCAGTGGGGACATGGCGGCTCGGATCATTGCAGCCCCAGGGAGGCCCGCGCCTACATCTTGGACCTTTTCGAGCACAGAGAAATGGGGAACCTGGTTCGCAAGCACCCCGGTGAGAGTTTAGAAGTCAAACTTCCGACAATATGGACAGATGAAAAGCAGAGCAGGGAAGAGGCCGAGAGAAGAGAAAGATTAGAAGAGATAAGAGTAGAAGAGAAAGAGTAAGATGCGCGAAAAGGTAGGAAAGTCGCGATTCACTGTGTTTTTCCAATGATTTGTAGCTCTGGAGGGTCGAAAAGTAGGCTCGCTAAAGCGGCGGGTGCGGAGCCAGCTGGCCAGATGAGAGATGAAAAATTGCACGCCGTTGTGGCGCGAAGCAAATTTCCAAGTCAAAATGTACAAAACACACCATGGTCGGACCACTTTTGGAAGTAACGATGTCGAAAAAGTGCACGCCGTTGCGGCGCGAAGCACAGTTCCAAGTCAAAATGTACAAAGCACACCAGCGTCGGACCACGTTTGGAAGTTGCGATGTCGAAAAAGTGCACGCCGTTGTGGCGCGAAGCACATTTTCAAGTCAAAATGTACAAAACACACCATGGTCGGACCACTTTTGGAAGTTGCGATGTCGAAAAAGTGCACGCCGTTGTGGCGCAAACCAATTCGAAGTCAAAATGTAGAAAGCACACCATTCTCGCACCACGTTTGGAAGTTCAGATCTCGAAAAAGTGCACGCCGTTGTGGGGGAAGCACATTTGGAAGTCAAAATGTTAAAAACACCAGGGGTTCGGACCACTTTTGGAGTTTCAGATGTCGAAAAAGTGCACGCCGTTGTGGCGCAAAGCACATTTGGAAGTCATAATGTTAAAAACACCAGGGGTTCGGACCACTTTTGGAGGTTCAGATGTCGCTTCGCTTCACTACACTACACTACACTACACTCCACTACACTACGCTCCACTACACTACACTACATTACACAACACTACAACTACAACTACGACTACACTCACTACACTAATTACACGACACTACACTACATTACACTACACTACCACTCCACGACACTACTTACACGACACGGCACTACCCCTTCCGACTCCACTTCCATACAACTCCACTACACTACAACTACAACTACACTACACTACATTACACTACACTCCACGACACTACACTACATTACACTACACTCCACTACACTACATTACACTACACTACCTTCCACTACACTTCACTACATTACACTACACTACACTCCACTACACTACAACTACAACTACACAACTACACTCCACTACACTCCACTACACTAAATTACACTACACTACACTACATTACCCTACACTACACTCCACTACACTACACTACACTCCACTACACTACACTACATTACACTGAATGGAACACTGGCAACCACAGATGACAGGTAGACAGAATAGATAGATAGATGAATAGGATAGAGAGAGAGATAGATAGATAGATAGGTAACTAGATGAAAGAGAGAGAGAGAGAGAGATAGATAGATCGATAGATAGATACAAAGAAGATACATAGAAGATAGGTAGGTAGGTAGGTAGATAGTCAGAGAAGAGAGAGAAAGAGAGGAGACCTCAAGCACCTTTCAGTCCATCAGTGGCTTCGCTCTGCCATCCCTGATTCACAACAACCAAGCTCTCCTATAGGTTTCCTATTTTTGAAACTTCCGCCACCGCCTTGTGCGGTACTACTGGTAAAGCTTTAATTACTTCTGTTCCAGTACGGTATTGGGCCCGGTAACTTTTCACAACGTGTACATGTGACACAGTGAAGGGTTTTGATCGTGCAAGAGCCAAACAGAAACCGAACAGAATTGAAGGTGCCACTGCTTGTACTGCTGTCATATCTACAACAGAGATACACACTGTGAGAGCACCCCGAGGGGAGACGGTGAATGATTGACGTCGATGATGCGATAATAGTTTGTTTTCATTGAACACTTGCGGTCGCTTTTTTCACAAGTACTGTATGCAAATCTCATTCACCAAAGGTTCCTTTGAAACAGAAATGCTTGCTGAAAATCTTTGGCTGGGGGCGAGTAGATAGAATGAACATCACATGGCAGTTCGTCATAGTCACTTAGTTTCAGGGGTTTTCTCCCACAAATACCATCTCGTGATGTATGCCATGTTGTGCGACAATCTGACCTTAGTTGGTGCCCTGGTGGGACAGGCAAGCTGGGCACAAGATTGCCAACATGATGGGCAACGGTGACACCATCCCTATGTTTGAAGATGTGTTTGCATGCGCGTTGCTCCAGAGCATTCTGGACGAAAAGAAAGCGGTGGAGCAGCATCATATCCTAACGCTCAAGATCTCCTGTTACGATGTGGCATCGACCTTGCAGCACATTCCAGGGATGTCTTCAATTTGGGTGCCGAAGGATTTGGAGAAACTCAAAGCGGCTCCTCTCCACGTGACGGTGGCTTCTTTCTCCTTGACAGATCGTTGCCTCCAGAAAGAGCAGCCAGTGGGGAAGTATCACGAGATCAAGAACAATGTCGAGTTGGATGATACTTGCAAGAGGCGCAGGGACTTGGAGAGAAACATAGCGAGCATGTTTTAAATTCTATGTTGAATGGGCAACCGATACTGGCAAGGCTTTTCATTATTCCCCACCTGCCAGGTGAGGGTTGTTAGATTTTATCAGAGCGCTCTTCCTCCGCGTCCTCGTCCTCCTCCTCGTCCTCCTCCTCCTCAACTAGCTGTCCTCTTCCTCCTCGTCCTCCTCCTCGCCTCCTCCTCCAGTTTCTCCTCGACCATGTCTGCATCAACTTCCACCTGCACTTCCGCCTTGCCAACTCTGCGCCAAGCTCTTTGCCAACTTCCCAGCTCAGTGTGCACCGCTGGACCTCAACCTGGGACCGTTCCAGCTCAGTGTGCGCCGCTGGACCTCAACCTGGGATCTGCCCAGCTCAGTGTGCACCGCTGGACCTCAACCGGGGACCTGCCCAGCTCAGTGTGCACCGCTGGACCTCAACCTGGGACCTTCCCAGCTCAGTGTGCACCGCTGGACCTCAACCTGGGACCTGCCCAGCTCAGTGTGCACCGCTGGACCTCAACGGCCAGAAGATATGCCAGATAGAATGCCAGATAGAATGCCAGATAGAATGCCAGAAGATATGTCAGATAGAATGCCAGAAGATATGCCAGATAGAATGCCAGAAGATTTGCCAGATAGAGTGCCAGAACATATGCCAGAAGATATGCCAGATACAGTGCCAGATAGAATGCCAGAAGATATGTCAGATAGAATGCCAGAAGATATGCCAGAAGATATGCCAGAACATATGCCACAAGATATGCCAGATAGAATGCCAGATAGAATGCCAGAAGATATGTCAGAATATATGCCAGAACATATGCCAGAAGATATTCCAGATAGAATGCCAGATAGAATGCCAGAGGATATGTCAGAATATATGCCAGAAGATATGCCAGAAGATATGCCAGATAGAATGCCAGAAGATATGTCAGATAGAATGCCAGAAGATATGCCAGATAGAATGCCAGAAGTTTTGCCAGATAGAGTGCCAGAAGATATGCCAGAACATATGCCAGAAGATATGCCAGATACAGTGCCAGATAGAATGCCAGAAGATATGTCAGATAGAATGCCAGAAGATTTGCCAGTAAGAAAATCTATAAATGTCATGGTGGGGATCACACGAAGTAATTATTTTTAACCATGTCTTGCTTGGCCGGCATACTGGGGTAGGTAAAATGATGTTGCGCTCACTGACAGGGTGCCTTCACTGCATGGGGCCCGCTGAAGCATGGGAATTGGGAACATGTGCAATTTGTTGGAGGTTTCCTCCCGGTTTTTGCGCTATGTGCAGATGGGTCCCAATCAATTTGTGGTCGGTCTGATTTGCAACTGAGACAAACTGTATAGAGGGGGTGCCTATTTCTTTGCATTGTGCCAGGCTGGCGGAGTCCTTGGATTTCCACTCGGGGGAGGTGAAAAAGATCAAGGCAGCAATCGAACAGCTTGAAGCGCCCAGTCCGAGTGAGCCGCAGCCGCGGTGAAGCCGGTGTGAAGCTGTGATACATTAGCCAAACAATGGCCATTTTGATGCAGGTCGTGTTGCTGTTTTTGCCTGACTGGCTGCTTGGGTGGAACAACCAAGCAAGAGCGGATAAAATGGCGCCCTGCATGGTCTTGTGGTGCCTTTTTTCCCAATTTGTTATCTTCAGGTTTGCCACGGAAACTTGCTATGTATATCAAGGTGTTTTGGGATTTTCAAACCAGATCTCCCCAGACACTTGTTCATATACTTGCAGTGCTACTGCACTGACTTTAAGCACCGAGACTTCTTCCATTGTATGTGTTGCGTCATTACATCGAGTGAGTTTGGGTGCCGTGAGAACAAGTGCTATATGAGTTAGTGTCGTTGTTGTAACTAGACGGTCAGCCTGGTTGCCAGTACCAGAACAGTTTGTTGACATTGTTTCTTGGAGACCACATGCTAGGCAGACACTTTTTGTTGTGCCGTAATGCTTCCTCAAACAGGTTTCATGCTGGTTGGGATCGTGTTCATATTCTCCAACTTGGGATTGGCTCTCCCAAGTTGGCACGCGCAGGAGATGCATCTCAGCCTTGTACGGGGTCCTCTGCAGTGGATCCCTGCAGAACTTCTTCGAGGTTTGGTGGGCGCGTGGCTTGCTTGAGCTCATGATGGATACTTGTCATTTTCCAAACCAGACGGTCGATCATATTCAAAAGAGCTGTGCCAAATAAAGTTGCAGAACTTGGGCATGAAATGAACGTGTCAAATTTTCAAGAGGCTTTCTGGAACCACTGTTCAGTTGTATGATGTTTTTGAAT
>CAMXCT020000222.1:0-63618 GCA_947184155.2 Cladocopium goreaui | reverse complement strand
GCCACAAGGTTCGGTGCACCTGGTTGATGTAGTTTTGGGCACCATAGACATTGGTTTTGTTTGTATATTTGACCCATTAACCTCATCAAACGATACAGGTCGACAGGTGAAGGAATTAATTAGTCAAAATCTATTTGGATAGTTTGACTTGGATTTGTTTAAAAGAGCATGCCTTTGGCACAGACACATGACTGTGCCTAGCGCGGTGTGGAAACTCCTGTATGAAATATGTTTGAAGCATCGCTTATTCGTGCTTATTCGTGAGGGTATACATATATATATATATATCTCTCTCTGTGTGTGTATTTAAATCTGCGTGAAAGTAGCGGTGAGGGTACTTCATGGTGCTTCGCAAAGACATGTTTGTTTTTTCTTGTGGGTAGACAGACTTATATCTACTTTTTGTTGTGTAGATTAGTGTGGAGCTGATATCGTGTAGGTCTAAATACACGGTTCAGTGAGAAACAAGTCAATCTAGCCGCCCCATGCCCGTCCTCCCATCAGGAATCAGCATCATCCTGCAGAAGCTAGCGATCCAACCACCCTGTTCTTCAAAGGAAGGCGAGTTTGGTGGGCCAGGCTTAGAGCAGCCAAGGCTTTCTATGATCACAGCCGGATTAGGCACAGACAAATGGATGTACCTAGGTGTTTTCAATGACTTTAAGTGCTGCAGGGTTCAATGTACCGAATGTATCTGTTCATGGGCTCGTCCCTGCAGGCACCCTTGTTTTTGCACTTGAATATGGAGATGTTCTTCCAATAAAACCTCTGGATGGTGACAATCCAATAAAGACTATTTCAATGTATCAGAAGAAATTTTCAATGGTTTCTGTCAGGGTAGCGTGGCTAGGTACAGACACATGTTTGTGCCTAGGTAGGTCCAGTAAGGCCTACATGCAGAAATGGCAGGTAGCCATGTTTATTCATAAGGATGACCTGGTGCATGCACAAACATACAGCATAGAATCCTTTGCCTCATGGGCCTTGAGATCAATGACTTGGGAGGACCACCGGTCAATGAAAAAGAAATCAGTCCTGCCGCCCCAGTCCTCCGACCAGGTTGCCTTGGCATCCCAGACGAAGGCACCTTTGGTGGGCCAGATGTTTTGGTAGATTGGGGGCTTACATTGGCCAAGGCTTTCTATGCTGACAACACGGTTAGGTACAGAAAAATGTTTGTACCTAGGTCTTTTCAATAGTCCTTATATTGCCACGAGGTTCGGTGTACCTGACTGATGTAGTTTTGGGCACCATAAACATTGGTTTTGTTTGTATCTTGAACCGTTAACCTCATCAAACGATACAGGTCGACAGGTGAAGGAAATAGTCAAAATCTATTTGGATAGTTTTACTTACTTGGATTTGTTTAAAAGAGCATGCCTTAGGCACAGACAAATGACCGTGCCTGTCGCGGTGTGAAAATTCCTGTATGTGGAGATATGTTTGAAGCATCGCTTATTCGTGCCTATTCGTGAGGATATATATATATATATATATAAATGTGTGTGTGCATATATTTAAATCTGCGTGAAAGTAGCGGTGAGGGTACTTCTCGGTGCTTCGCAAAGACATGTTGGCCTTATTCAGTGGGTAGACAGACTTATATCTACTTTTTGTTGTGTAGATTACTGTGGAGATAATATCATGTAGGTCTAAGTACACGGTTCAGTGAGAAACAAATGAATCTGGCCGCCCCATACTCGTCCTCCCACCAGGCATCAACATCATCCTGCAGAAGCCAGCGATCCAACCACCCTGTTCTTCAAGGGAAGGCGAGTTTGGTGGGCCAGGCTTCGAGCAGCCAAGGCTTTCTATGATCACAACAGGATTAGGCACAGACAAATGGATGTACCTAGGAGTTTTTAATGACTTTAAGTGCTGCAGGGTTCAATGTACCGAATGTATCTATTCATGGGTTTGTCCCTGCGCAACGTTCTTTTCGCACTTGAATATGGAGATGCTGTTCCAATAAAACATTTGGATGGTGACATTCAATAAAGACTATGTCAATGTATCAGAAGAAATTTTCAATGGTTTCTGTCCGGGTAGCATGGCTAGGTACAGACACATGTTTGTGCCTAGGTAGGTCCAGAAAGGCCTGCATGTAGAAATGGCAGGTAGCCATGTTTATTCATAAGGATAAACTGGTGCATGCACAAACATACAGCATAGAATCCTTTGTCTCATGGGCCTTGAGTTCAATGACTTGGGGGAGGACCACGGGTCAATGAAAAAGAAATCAATCCTGCCGCCCCAGTCCTCCGACCAGGTTGCCTTGGCATCCCAGACGAAGGCACCTTTGGTGGGCCAGATGTTTTTGTAGATTGGGGGCTTGCATTGGCCAAGACATTCTATGCTCACAACACGGTAACGGTTAGGTACAGAAAAATGTTTGTACCTAGGTCTTTTCAATAGTCCTTATATTGCCACGAGGTTCGGTGCACCTGATTGATGTAGTTTTGGGCACCATAGACATTGGTTTTGTTTGTATCTTGACCCGTTAACCTCGTCAAACGATACAGGTCGACAGGTGAAGCACTTAGTAAAATTCTATTTGGATAGTTTTACTTGGACTTGTTTAAAAGAGCTTGCCGCGTGCCTTAGGCACAGACAAATGACCGTGCCTAGGTCGGTGCGGAAATTCCTGTATGTGAAAATATGTTTGAAGCATCGCTTATTCGTGCTTATTCGTGAGATGCATACGTGTACTTACATACACGTGAAATTGGCAATGAGTGCATTTCTTGGTGCTTCGCAAAGACATGTGTTTTTTTCACAACAGGGTTAGGCACAGACAAATGGATGTACCTAGGTGTTTTTAATGACTTTAAGTGCTGCAGGGTTCAATGTACCGAATGTATCTGTTCATGGGCTCGTCCCTGCAGGCACCTTTGTTTTTGCACTTGAATATGGAGATGTTGTTCCAATAAAACCTCTGGATGGTGACAATCCAATAAAGACTACTTCAATGCATCAGAAGAAATTTTCAATGTTTTCTTTCAGGGTAGCATGGCTAGGTACAGACACATGTTTGTGCCTAGGTAGGTCCAGTAAGGCCTACATGTAGAAATGGCAGGTAGCCATGTTTATTCATAAGGATAAACTGGTGCATGCACAAACATACAGCATAGAATCCTTTGTCTCATGGGCCTTGAGTTCAATGACTTGGGGGAGGACCACAGGTCAATGAAAAAGAAATCAATCCTGCCGCCCCAGTCCTCCGACCAGGTTGCCTTGGCATCCCAGACGAAAAAACCTTTGGTGGGCCAGATGTTTTGGTAGATTGGGGGCTTGCATTGGCCAAGACATTCTATGCTCACAACACGGTAACGGTTAGGTACAGAAAAATGTTTGTACCTAGGTCTTTTCAATAGTCCTTATATTGCCACGAGGTTCGGTGCACCTGATTGATGTAGTTTTGGGCACCATAGACATTGGTTTTGTTTGTATCTTGACCCGTTAACCTCATCAAACGATACAGGTCGACAGGTGAAGCAATTAGTCAAAATCTATTTGGATAGTTTTACTTGGACTTGTTTAAAAGAGCATGCCTTAGGCACAGACAAATGATCGTGCCTAGGTCGGTGTGAAAATTCCTGTATGTGGAAATATGTTTGAAGCATCGCTTATTCGTGCTTATTCGTGAGATGCATACGTGTACCTACATACACGTGAAATTGGCAATGGGTGCATTTCTTGGTGCTTCGCAAAGACATGTGTTTTTTTCACAACAGGGTTAGGCACAGACAAATGGATGTACCTAGGTGTTTTTAATGACTTTAAGTGCTGCAGGGTTCAATGTACCGAATGTATCTATTCATGGGTTTGTCCCTGCGCAACCTTCTTTTTGCACTTGAATATGGAGATGCTGTTCCAATAAAACATTTGGATGGTGACATTCAATAAAGACTATGTCAATGTATCAGAATCAATTTTCATTGGCTTCTGTCCGGGTAGCATGGCTAGGTGCAGGCACATGTTTGTGCCTAGGTAGGTCCAGTACGGCCTATATGTAGAAATGACATGTAGTCATTCTAATTAATAAGGATGAATTGGTCCATGCACATATACAGCATACAATCCTTTGTTTCATTTGCCTTCCATTGAAGGAGTTGGGGGGGATCGCATGTTGATCGAAAACAGTCCTGCCGCCTCAGTCAGCCTGGACAAAGAGCAGTCCCTACCCGTCCTCTTGCCAGGTGTCCTTGGCATCAACACGATGCCGCAGAAGCGACCGACCCAACCATGGTCTTCTCCAGATGAAGGCGCGTTTGGTGGGCCAGGTGTTTTTTTAAGATTGGAGGCTTCGATTGGCCAAGGTTTTCTATGATCACAACGCGTTTAGGTTTAGGTACAGACGCATGTTTGTACCTAGGCGTTCTCAGTGATTTGTATATTACCACGAAGGCCATCGTCTATTGTCTATCTATGCTTTCATCTTTCATCTACTTCCTGATTGGTCTGTCAGTCTGTTCTCTGATTCATCTATCTGTGTGGCTTACTCTTTCTTTTATCCGATGCGTAGGGCTGTGTGTCAATATAGTTTCAAAGGCAGGTTGTGGGCATGTGATAAGATCAGGCTAGGCACAGATATGGAGTTGTGCCTGGTTTTTCTTTCGTTCCCTGCGCTTCCTTACCCACTCCTGCACCTCAGTATCGCTCCCCATGTGGGGAAAGAAAAGAAAACGAAAACTCAAGCATCTCAAGGAGATGCTTGTGGGAAAAACCTGCAGTTGAACACATGGATTGATTTGAATTACATGGGCCGCTTTTATGATTCCCATTGTTTCGTTCTTCATGCTGTTGGGGATATTCTTTGGGCTTATTTTTTTTGGCCCGAACACAGATAGCTGAAGAATTTCAGTGAAATGATGTGCTTGAGTTTTCAAGTCAAGGACGGTGTGAGGTTTAATTTAGTTAACCGCTGACCAGCATTCTATCCCACAGCGCCCCTTTGCAGGTCGTGCTTGTTGAAGCTGGGTGGTTTGCGCAGGCAGGCCACGGCCCCAACATGGTGCAGTCAATAGGTCCTGTAACGGCGAGGCAGAGTAGGTTCCTTTTTGCTGCAAATCAGACAAACTAGTGAGTAGGTTCCTTTTTGCTGCAAATCAGACAAGCTAGTTTGTTCAGCTAGCCGTTTATCCTTTGATCTCCGTTTTTTGGCTGGGAGAGGCAGCTTCGAGGGGAAGCATTTTGACAGAAGTAGCTCGGGTGTGGCGTGTAAAGCCGATGGCACCATCGCTGATGGAAGATTGGGCGAAGGAGTGCTGGGAAAATCACGAACCCAAAATATTGAGGTTGTTTAGTGCTGGGTACTTGCGTTTTTTACCGAACCATGTGGGTAGCGTTGCTTTGTCAGGGCCTTGTATGTTTGGTTTTTCGGGCTAAAGCAACATTGGGATTTTTTCGCCCTTGAGGAGGTGTGGCAACACGTGGAAAAGGAATACGAGTCAATGAAGGGTATGTCGCCGCCATCCCAGTCAGATGGTGCCATTGGCCAAGCATTTTCCAAGGACAAAGTGTTGTCGGCCCTCAAAGTCAGTCCTTTCCAAATCCGCAATGTGGCATGCAATTTGTGTTGGACCCTTCCTCTCCACGAATCTCTCTCTGGGGACCACTTGAGCATGGAGCTTGTTCGCAAATATGCTGGGAACAAGTTCTATGAACATGGCAAGCCGCGTGCGCCAGCATTGTGGCCAGCCATGCCTATCCCCATCTCTTGTATGCAACGAGATGAACTGCCTCCAAAGGGATCCTGGAAGCGGTATGGCGGAGACATTGCTGTGGCTGCATTTTGGTTCGCTTTTGCTGCTGCAATCAAAGCTGGCGCCGATGGCCCGGAGTTGGAGCGCTTCCGTCTTGTTGCAAGGACAGCTGGCAGAAACTAAGATTCCTTTTTTGGAAGAAATAGGTTAACAGATTCCCGTGGTTACTTCCACTACCAACAATAGAACTGCCAGTACAAAATGGTTTTCCTGATTCTATCTCAGCACAGCCAGGCTCTTTTCGCACAGAGGCCTACCGATAATCCAGTTCAAGCATCAGCGCTGGCGTTGTTTGTAAAGAGTTAGATTGCCCCATGGATGTTTGTGGTGCTCTTTCCATAGAGGCTGAAGAACAAAAGCTTTTCACAGAGATGTTGCAGAACATTTGTTTATCGCCAGTCGGTTCCCAGAGATTAACTAGAGTTGGATGGTTTGTGGTTGTTAGGGCACCAAGGTCTAGCTTCAAATTATTTCAAATTGCAACCTTGATTGTGGGAATACCGCCCGGCAACTCCAAAGAGTATGATTGCCATAGGTGTGTATAGTCACCTACAAGAGCCCCCCAAAGAAGTACCAATACAGATTGAGTGGCCATCACCATCTAGTGTGATCCATTCCTTTTCATCTTTGTACACATGTACTCATGCTAATCCCACTGAAGGTAGAATCAGAAAGCCGAGGGCCACGCAATTGTAGTCCCCATGGAAACCAGGTAGAAACCTGCATGTTGTGCTCGCTTGGGTTGCATGGGGCCCGCCATCCTCCAAGCACAGGAACACTCCTTTTCACTTCCGGTATTTCCAGACCGATGCAGAATGATTTGCCGCAGCAACAGAGATGCTGGATGATGTTGAAGACCAGAGGGAGTACTTTGGATTGGATCTGGGCAGGCTGATGTGCGTGGTCAAGGAGGCCAAGAAGTATGTTACTGTGAAAACATGTGAAGAAACATGGAGTCCTAGCATGGCATAGCAGTGGCATGGAAACGTGAGACAAGGCATTGCAAAACGTGAAACAACGAAACGCAGTTTCATGCAGTCATTTCTATTTTACATGTACAGATTTTCCTTTCAGCCATCCGAACGCCACAACCGTGGCTCAAGCATCGACGAGCAAAAGGTGCAACCCGGCTGCTGCCAGTGTGGGAGTTGTTTCCACACTGGTAGCGGAGCTACCAAGCTCCGGGGCTTTTGGAAGCCCACCTTTCCGACGTGGCGCTTGACGCGCCTTGCAGCTGCGCAACATGGCGCTGCTGGAGACGTTCCGGTATGCGAACTTCATCCATGCCGAGGATGCTGCGACGAGCACCGAATCGAAGGGTGGTGGCTTACCTCGATTTGGTGGCGAAGCGTAGAAGCTTGCTGAATACTGCTGGCGTGTGAGGGCGCGTGGCACTCGAGAAGCACTTCTGCCGGAAGAGGAGCAGAAGAAACTAGGACCACTTGGTTTGAGGTTGGTTGAAGGTTTGTCAGGGTCAGCACTTAGAATAGCCCAGTTGATTTCAACAACGGAGTTAGCTGGTGAAAAGGGTGCCGAAATGTTGTTGGAAAAGTTGAATGAAACCCTGAAGCCAAGAAGGATTCAGGAAGCACGTGAGTTGTACATGGCAGGTGCTCAGCAGAATGGAATGCTGAGTCGACAGCAAGGTGAACCTATGGGAACCTACTTGGTGCGCCGACAAGCATGGTACCAAGCGATGGTGGACCTCAACAAGGAGCTCAAACTGCCTGACCTGATCTTGGCCGAGCAGACGCTCACCAATGCCGGGATCACTGACAACATGCAGCTGTTGATACGCTCTGCAATCCAAGGTGATATGTCCCTGGAGAAGGTTGCCACTGAGTTGATTGCCCAGCACTCCAAGATCCATGAACGAGAAGCTCGAGGTTTTGGACCCCGACGACATGATGGAGCACGACCCAAGGGCGATGGCAGATCTTGGAAGTCTCATGGACAAGGGCATCGACATCAGCGTCATGGCTATGTGGCTGAAGAGGACTACGATGATTGGCATGAACCTGAGGCCTACCAGTCCTATGACCCTGTCTCAGAGGACACCCTGGACTATGAGGACACCACGAACTATGAGTATGAGACCTACATGGGCGCTTCTGGCAACGATGAGTGCCAGATCTTGGCCATGCTGGCAGCTGATGGTTTGGACGTCAATGATGAAGAGTCCATGGACTATGCGGCAGATGTGATTCAGGCTGAGCTGGAAGCCTACTATGCGAGAGACAGAGCCATCAACAAAGGGATCAAAGGTTTCAAAGGCAAGGGCAAGAGCAAGGGCACCAAGCACTTCGATGTTTCTGGTCAGTTGTCATTGACCGAGCGACAGCAGCGACTTCAGCTTTTGAAGAGTCGCACAACATGCAGGCGATGCAACCAAGTTGGACACTGGAGTGGAGATCCTAGCTGCCCAAAAGGATCTGGAAAAGGCAAACCTGCTGCTGGGGCCTCATCCAACAAGGGTGACAAGGGTTCTGGGAAGTCGCAACAGCCCAAAACCAGAACCGTGTACTTTGCAGTTCATGGTGGTGATGATGATGAAGAACAACATGGATACATGGCCCAAAGGTACAATGCAGTACCACCTCCCAGCAGTTTGCAGGGTGGTTTTGTCACGCCACAGCAGACACCTGTGGCCACTCCGACACCAACGCCAGATCGGCGACAGCTTGATGACCAACTTGTGCCTGTGACTCAGGTTGCTGAAGGCGCCACCTTGACCCAAGACGAGCTCGACACCTTCATGCTTGTGAATGCCTTGGGTGTCGCTGAAACCCGTGATGATGGACGAGTGATCTATGAAGTTCCTGAAGAACTTGCAGGCTATGGACTTCCAGCCAATTTGACTGGATCTGGACTTCAAGAGCTCTTCAGAACTCTTCCACGACTGCCGGAACCTCTTGGACTTCCTGATCTCTCCGGACAGTCTTCTGTGCCGCCTCATGCTGAACCCATGCCTGTTCAAGAACAAGCTCAACCTCAACCTTCGATGAGCAAGGCAACAATGCCTATGCCAAGTGGACCTCCTGGTGATGAACCTCCTCCTCAACATGACAGACCTCTATGTGAACACCTCCGTGTGACGACACGTGGATCCAATGCATACTACACCCTGCGACGATGCCTTGACTGCGGAATGGTTCTTTCACGAGAACGTCGAGAATCCACCGTCACTGGAGCTATGCCCAAGGGTGGTGCTGTTGGACCTGTTGGACATGTCTTTCATCCTGATCGGATGGACTGTCCACACCACTCTGTGACCTGGGCTGGAACAAATGCGTTCCAATGGAGAAGGACCTGCCGTGCTTGTGGCGAAGTCCGCACTGGACCTGTGGCTGGCTCTGAGAGACTCAGAACTTCTGGAAGATCTGGCCCTGGACTTGCGGCCAGCAACACTGGTCATGGACTTTCTGCTCAGGCACCTGGACTTGGCCTGCCGCGACCAGTGAGAGTCTCCTCCTTCCCCATGCTCACTCAGGTGATCCAACATGCCCTGAATGCCAAGCGAGCCAGCATGCCACAAGCTGAGACGGTGAGTTCCACAGAACTTCACATGCTCCTGGACTATGCCATCGGTGTCACTGCACTTCATGAACTTGAATCTGGACAAGCTCCTTTGGATTTTCATGGAGCAGCTTCTTCTTCTGCAGTGACTCCTCCATCCACGACTCCTGTCCCTGGCACTCCGGCCAGTTCTGCTCATCATGGACTTCACACACCTGGTGGCCAAAGCCAAGCTGAACACCTTGAAGATCTTGGCACGAACCTTGTCAACTTTGGCAAGTTCAAAGGTCAGACCTTTTACAAGGCCTGGTGTGATCGAAGCTATGTGGATTGGGCCTTGGAGGAGGAAGAGAATGTCAAGCGAACTGGAAAATCCATCGGAAGTGGCTTGAAACAGCTTTGCCACTACTTCCGTGAGATGCAGCGTCGCCCATCTCCTGCTCCATCGGTCTCTGGATTTATGGCCGTGCAGGACAGCTGTGGATCAGAAAATGACCTCATTGCCATCCTTGACACCGGATGCAATGCGACTTGTCATGGAAGCCAATGGTATGAACGTTTTGTGCAAGCCACTGGATGTCCCAATGTCAGCTTGGACACCTGCGTTGGACCCAACATGAAGGGCATTGGTGGCAACATGCGTGTCACAGGAAAACGTGTGCTTGAAGTTTGCTTTGAGTTGACATGTGGCACGTTTGCAAGAGGCACTTTGACTTCCCTGGAGCTTGCCCAATCACAAGCCCCTCTCCTTTTGAGCCTCGAGACACAGAGGCAACTTGGCTTCCAGATTGACATTGCCAACAACAATGTCTTCAGCACGACCTTGCAGAGCAACTTGAAGCTTGTGCAACGTGATGGACTTTTGGCGATCCGTTTGATCCCAAGCTACATTGGCCTGAAGTGCACCATCGATGATGATGGCAACACCCGCTACGAAACTTCCCTTGAAGAGCCTGGTGAACATCAACCACATCAACAACAAGGTGATCAAGATCACAGCACTCAGGCGTTGCACAATGATGCTGAAGATGATGAACTTCCCTTGACTCCGGAAGTACATCTCGCTGTCGATGAGCTTCCAAAGACCACCCTCACAAAAGGTCAGAAGCGACAGCTGGCGCAGACCATCCATGAAGTCAAAGACAAGGACAACCACTTGTGGAGCTGCCTCAGAGCATCCAAGCATTTGTCACGACAGCCAAGAGTTTTGCCCCGTGGCTGCCGAACGTTTTTGCTTGAGGTTTTTGCTGGTGCTGCCCTTCTCTCCATGCTGGCGACTGATTTTGGACTTCCAGTCTCCCAGCCTGTTGATGTGACCCATGATGGCATCAACTTGAAATGGAAGCAACACCGAGACTTGATCGACCAGCAGATCGAGAAGGACGACCCCTACTGCATCAGCCTCTCGCCCACATGTGGACCTTGGTCTCCTTGGCAATATGTGAACCTTGCCAAAGACCCCAGTTTTGAGATGAAGCTGCACGAGATACGCCGTGAATGGCGTCCTGTGGTGCAATGGATGGTGCAGTTGATACGAAAGCGGCTTGCCAAAGGTCGCCAGATCATCTTTGAGCAACCCTGCCCTTCAAAGATGTGGGATTTGCTCTCAATGCAACGACTCCTACACGACGCTCCATGCGATGCAGCAACTGGTGAGCACCTTGAAGCCGTACGATGCGACCAATGCATGTTTGGGTTGAAAGATGTGGTCAACAAGCTGCCTCACAAGAAGCCCACCGGCATCATGACTGCCTCTGCTGGTGTGAAAGAGTTCATTGGCATCCAGTGCTCTGGCGATCATCAACATCAACAACTTGAAGGCTCCAATCGGACACATCGAGCTCAAGAATGGCCTATGGAATTTTGCAAGGCTATGATCTCTGGACTTTTGCGAGATCTGGAACTCAACATGACCAAGTTGGCCTTCCCAGCCGAAGCTGTGGTGGAAGATAACCCTCTTGGAAGCCTTGACAAGATCTACGATGAGTCCGACCTTGCTCCACCTGGACTTCACCAACATCGAACAGATGACAAGGAGCTCAAGGGTGAAGAAGATCGTCAAGAGCGTGACGAAGCTTTGGCAGAAGAGGATGCGATCAGAAAACAAGAATGGCTGAGACTTCCTTACTCTCAACGAGTTGCAGTACGTCGTCTTCACCAGATGACTGGCCATGCAAGCACCTCAGCCATGTCACGAATGCTTCGTGTTGCCAAAGCTGCCCCTGAAGTCATCCAACGACTTCGATACTTCAAGTGCGAGGCTTGTCTTCAAGATCAAAAGCCCAAACCTCGACCTGTCGTCCGACCTCCAAATCCCTATGTGTTCAACTATGAGGTGACGGCAGATGTTTTTGAATGTCGTGATTCCCTTGGAAACAGATACAGTGTGCTGAGCGTCATTTGCATGGGGACTTTGTACCATGCTGCTTGGGTAGTGTCTGAAGGTGGTGGAACCCCATCCAGTCTTCGCTGCGCTGAAGTTGTCAGAGATGGTTGGTTGCAATTTGGACCTCCACGCTATATGACTGTGGACCGAGGGGTGCACAACCGTGGCCAATTTGCCGCACTGATGTCATCACAGGGCACCTACCTACGCTATGCTGGAACTGAAGCCCACTACCAGATCGGTAGAGCTGAGCGCCAAGGTTCCATCTTGAAGGAGATGATTGCTCACACTGTTCAAGGGAGGCACGTTGTTGGATCTCAAATGATGAAGATGGTTGTTTCTGAGTGCGCTTTTGTGAAAAACAACCGAATCAACCATGGCGGTTTTTCGCCTAGCCAATGGGTGCTTGGTCGTTTGCCCGAAGAAGTTTGCAGCCTCACTGCCGAACGAGCTGAAGGAGATCTTGGAGTGCATCAAGAAATCCTCACTGGAGAACATCAATTTGCACAGCAGCTGAACATCAGACAAGCTGCCAAAGAATCCTTTGCCCATGTGGACTCCAGCAACAGGATTCGAACTGCCTTGATGCGACGATCCACTCCTTGCAGAGGGCCTTATTTTCCTGGAGACTTGCTTTGCTTCTACCGCGGCAACAAGTGGTTTGGCCCAGCTCGAATGATTGGCAGAGAGGGACGCTCCAATCTCTGGCTGATTCATGGTGGCATTCCCATTGTCATCTCGGAGGAGAGCGTGCGACCTGCACTTGCTGGCGAAGTCATTGCCAAGCAGATCACTGAACTGAAGCCATCGAGAAAGCGCAAGCGCCAGATCACCCAAGATGTTGACCATGAACTTCCCTTCTTGGATGACCTGGATTTCCTTGATGGCAATGACGGAGATGAAGATGGGTCTGGTGGTGGACCTGGCTCCTACTTTCACCTTGGACGTGGTGGTGGTGAAGCTAATGTTCCTCCTTCTCCTGGTCCGATGAATGTGTCCGATGATCAGCAACAAGCACAGCCTGAACCTTTGCCTGATGATGGACTTGAGTACTCGCCTGGTACCCCAGTTGCTGAGGAGGATTCACGCATGACACCTGAGGCGATTGATGGACTTCCTTTGGATGGTGATTCCAGCCTGCCACCTGGACTTGTGGCCTCACCATCTGAACAGTCCCCTGGACTTGTGACTGAGCTGCCTGGACTTGCAGCTGCGCCTCAGACTCCTCCCGGAATCAACTCACAATTGCCTGCAGTTCCTTTTGATGATTTTGATGAGTTGATGCAAGATGCTGTGCTGACATCGGATCAACCTCAACCTTCTGAAGTCAGAGGTCGCCTTCCGACCGTATCCGAGATTGAACCTGACCAGGAAGAAGTGCCACCGACAGTTCCTCCAACTCCTGGTCCAAACACTCCACGAGAACCTCAAGTTTCACAGCTCCAAGAGGCTATATGAGGAGATCTGTCAACAAGCTTGATGGTGTCCCCAATAGACACCGCTCCAGATCTCCACCTCCTCGTGCCATGTTTGCATCTCAGACTGAGAAGCAGCAACAGCAAAGCTCAACTTTTCATGGTTTTGTGGCCAAGCGTGGTCCCAAGAAGAATGTTCAGAAGAAGATGGCGAAAGAGCTTAGCTATGGCCGAGCTGATGAGAGTTTGAAGGGACGCATTGATGCTGCCCGCACCAAAGAATGGAACAACTGGATTGGTTTTGATGCCTGTGAAGTTATTCCTCCTGAACAAGCTCAGCAGTTTTTGGAGAAGAACCCTGGCACTCAGGTGGTTCCAACACGATGGGTTGACATCAACAAAGCCCGTCAAGGTGAACCAATTGAAATCACGTTTGGTTGTTCGAGGTGATTTGGAGAAAAGTGCGCAAGATGGTGGTGTGCGCACCGATTCACCTACAGCAAGTCACCTGATGCTTTCAGTTCTTTGACCTTTGCATCATGCCACTCCTTGATGCTGCACTGTGGAGATATCACAGCCGCGTTTCTCCAAGGTCTTGGACTTGCACGTGTTTTGATCATGGCCTTGCCCAAGGATGGTGTACCTGGGATTCCTGCTGGAAGTTTGCTGGTTGCCAAGAAGCCTGTCTATGGCACCAAAGATGCTCCCAGAGGTTTTTGGAGATCATTGCACAAAACAATGCTGAAGGCTGGATTTCGACCTGTGCCTCATGAGCAAGCGGCCTACGTCATGAATGGGCCGAATGGTGAGATTGATGGACTTTGCATTTGTCATGTAAATGATTTGCTTTGGTGTGGTGGTCAGAAGACCCAAGATGCGATGAAAGTGGTGCAAGAACAACTCAAGTTTGGCAAAGTTGAAGATACGTCCTTCAAGTACTGCGGCAGAACAATTTCGCAGACTGATGAAGGAATTGTTGTTCAATGCCCCCATGGACTTGAAAAGACTCGGCCGATCATGCTTAGCACTGGCCGAAAACGTGACCGCACAGCTCAAGCGACTCCAGAAGAACAAGGACAGTTGCGCAGTGTCCTTGGCTCCCTCAACTGGATTGTGCGAGTGTGTCGCCCCGATTTGGCCTATGACACCAACAGACTCCAGACTTGCGTGCAACGACCGATTGTCCAAGATTTGGTCGATGCCAACAGCCTGCTTCGCCGAGCCCAGATGACGAAAGATCAGAAGTTGGTTTATGGTTGGAAACAGTTTGACTTTGACAGCATGGAGATCATCTCGATCACCGATGCCAGCCATGCTGCCGACTATGATTTGTCAGCTTCTGGAATGAAGATGGGATTTCGGTCTCAGTCAGGCCGTGTTCTTGCAGTTGGTGGCCCGGAAGTGATGCGCTCTGGAACTGGCCATATCCATTTGCTTGAGTGGAAAAGCCAGGTGATCCGACGTGTTTGCCGCTCCACGCTGCAAGCCGAGTCTTTGAGCATGCTTGCAGGTTATGAAGATGCAGAGCATTTGAGAATGGTTTTGCATGGTTTGAAAACGCCGCATGACCCAAGAACTACCTCATGGCAGACTGAGTCCAAGGACGCCATAACAGTCCATGCGGTGACCGATTGCAGATCTCTCCGAGATCACCTTGTCCAATGCTCTGGTGGTGAAGTGCAAGACAAGCGTCTTGCCATCGATCTGTGTGGCCTGCGACAGATCATTTGGCGTGATGTTGGTGAAGAATATGGAGATCCGATGATGAGTGAAAACGTGCCTGAAGGCTCCACTACCAAAGTGAAGTGGTGCGATACGAAAACAATGCTAGCGGACGGTTTAACGAAACACATGGACACCGCTGATTTGAGATCAGCCATGTCCGGTAGCATGATTTCAATGCAGTTCACGTTTCATGCCAAAACTAAGACAGGTGTGAAAACATGTGAAGAAACATGGAGTCCTAGCATGGCATAGCAGTGGCATGGAAACGTGAGACAAGGCATTGCAAAACGTGAAACAACGAAACGCAGTTTCATGCAGTCATTTCTATTTTACATGTACAGATTTTCCTTTCAGCCATCCGAACGCCACAACCGTGGCCCAAGCATCGACGAGCAAAAGGTGCAACCCGGCTGCTGCCAGTGTGGGAGTTGTTTCCATAGTTACTTTAGAGCGCCAGGGACAAAATTTGACCGAGAAGGTGCAGAACACTCATGTCTCAGAGTGGTTGGCTGCGAAAGTGAAGTGGTCGGAGCCAAAGAGGTGCCGCTCTGCTGCCACATTAGGGCAGCTGCTGCAAATCAGCAATGGGCTTGCCCAGGCACCCAGGAGCTGGCAAATCACGATGCCAACCGGAAAGACGCATCCACACTATACGCACTGGCTGGCTGAAGCTCAAAAGATGAGACGATCCGAAAAAAAAACGACAAACTGAATTTCAACAAGATCTAAGCATCATGTATATTCAATAAACCAAAATCATTCAAAATCCATCAAAATCTATCATGACTTAAGCGGCCCGAAACCGAGACCGATTGAATCCAACTGGTCCCTGCTGGTTGGGTGTTGATTTTTATGTCACCACAGACGTCCGGCCCTTCAGCGCCACCAAGCCGACCCATGCGAAAGCCATCAAGCGACTGACACTAGTTGATCACCAGGCTTACGGTAACCAATCCTTGTCAGTGCTTACTAATGAAAACCGGTGCTTATGAATGTTTACTCATGCTTTTCAATGCTTGCAATAAGAACTGAATCTGAAATTCAGACTGTGGACACCTGGATTTGGGGCGAACGCACGTTGGTCGGCAGAATCAAATGAATCATGTGGTGCGGGTCACATCGGACGCAGACATAGACAGCAAGACAAAGCCCATCACACTAGGAAAGGCCAATGTCATAAACCCAAATCTACCATTTGCTTGGGGATTGAGATACCCATAGCTCCTTGGCTCCCTTACAACCGGAAGCTAGATAATGTTCCAAACCACCAACCAGATGGGATATAGCCAACAATATGGGCTACAATATGGGGAGTGAGCAGTGGCACTAAAACCTCTCCAAGCCTTGTAATATTGGGGATATTTCATTGGGGATAATATGGGACAATATGTAAGAGGGTTCAAATGAACTCTCACAAACTATTGAACCACGCATTTGAAGCCGATTGATATGTCCTCCAAAAATAGGGTTTGTTATGGTAATCTCTGTATTAGGTACAAAGTACATACACATTTTAGGTCACAGAAAAGTATAATGAAGTCAAACACCATGAACACAATATACAGAGAATACATCACAAGAAATGCACAATATGTTGCACTAAATATGTTTGTAGAATGCAACACCGGATTTATCAATGCTGGTCAATTTAGGATGCCAAGAAGTGATACATCTCTATAAACTTAAACCCAATGACACGAGGGCTTCAAATTGATGTGTGGTTGACATCATACTTCATATGGGGATGGGTCAAAACCCTGGTACCTAGTGAACCCCAAAATAGCTGGTAAATGGATGTTCATCCCACTAAAAATGTATCTATAGGTATTGACCCATACCCATATGTTCATCTGGATTGATGCATTCTAATGCCGAACTCCTGATCCAAAAGAATGAGGGGTTGACATGGTTGACATGATCTTTTGCACCGGCCCTGCGAACCTGTACGAGATGGATCCATCGCGATCAACTGCTCCTGCGGTCATCAAATGGCAGCGAAAAACCCGCCACGGGGCATGCATAGATAATTTCAACCATACGGTTGATAAATTTACCCTCTGGTAATTTAACATAGCTATTGAAAATGACCATTTATAGTGGATTTTCCCATTAAAAATTGTGATTTTCCATAGTTATGTTAGTTTACCAGAGGGTAACCTCGATCATAACCTCCAGCTGTTTGACTTTTCTGATTTGGGGCTGTAGTACTGTACTCTTTCGTACGTGGAGATTGCAACCAAGCACTGAGCCCATCCCAAGCGTCAAAATTTCACGTCGCTTGATAAAGCCAACGACCTGAGGATATAAATTAAATTCAACATTGGGGTGAAAACAAGCATCATACAATGTGGGGACCCTCAGATAGCTAAGTTGGTTTATAACTCCGATAACTATAGTTTGTTATACTTATAACTATAGTTAATGGGGTTTATAAATAAACCAACTTATAACTGCGGGGGGCTCACATCATATGGACAATGAATTCTGGACACTCAAGCTCCAACCAACTGATGAATTTGCGGTCTGTATGTAGAAAACATGTACTGACTTAAGGACTGAATGGATCTGGCTATTCCAAAGTCCCATTTCTGAAAGTCCCCTTTTCAAAGCACCCGGGCTTCGTCAGCTAGTAGTTGATCCCTTTGTCGCTACTTTTCCGTCCCCATGATCAGTCTGAAATCTCCACGTGCGTATATTCCTACTGTCATTGCTACACCGATCCTCTGTTATGTTTTTGCACATCTATATAGACATAAAACTAAATCATACATCTCTTCTGTTCTCTATCTTGGTATCATAGATTAAATCATAACATGTCATATCCATCTTTATGTTTTTGTTACCCTACCAATTGTGACTACTGTATCTACATCCTTTAAAACCTGCCGTGAAATCACCGCCGGGCGTCCTTCATCTCAGTACATTCCGACTCCCAAAAGGATGCGAAGTTTCGGGTGATTCCACCGATGACCTCGGTCAGAGAGCAGAACGGAAAGATGGGGATTGGAAAGATCACCATCCAGCGATAATGGGGTACCCCCATAAATTGGAAAGCCTCCAATATGTGTATATATATATATAATAATAATAATAATAAAAATAATAATAATAATAATCCAGATATATCTTTGCATGATCTTGGATGTGTACTTGGATAATGATGAAGAAGTACTGTAGAAGTGGGTATATCCCCTACGTAGATCTTGAAAACAAGCAAATAAATACTTGAGTGCTTTATTCTCACATGGGACATGCGCGTGTCAAATTGATGACAACTGGCATGGCACCAGTCTCATCTGGTTGGCAGTTTCTCCCAGCTGAAACAAATCACAAGAATGACTGCACTTGAGACAAATAGACAGATTTGGGGCACTCGCCTTCGCAGAAAAAAAACACACACTCCGGATGGATCCAGATGATAAAGCTGTGTGAGGCAGTCATGATAGGCCTTATGTCATTGATAATGTCTAACCCAGAAATTAGTATGTATGCATGTATAATATGTATAATAGGCGCAGTATCCAGATATACAAACAGAATGAACCAGCTTGCCGGTTTAATTACTGATAGGTGGTAATTCTGAGAGCAGGCTTTTATTGTATACTCAGCATCATGGATCCGCACTATCTTGGTCCAAATTCAGCAAGGATTTAAACCTCTAGTGAATCCAGTGTCTTGCAATCTTTGGATATTTATGGTATGTCATATGTCATTGCAATTATCATTCAACAAGATGTTCCAATGTTCCCCAAATATAAAACCCACCAATCGATCCACCATGATCCACCTGACAGGTCACCTAGCCCCACTGATTGCCGCTATGGTGCTTCATGCGCATCATCGAAACTGTACTCTGTCTGCAGTGAGCCTGGACACACCAAGTCCAATGGATTGTGGCTATGTTGCCACACTAGAAACTGCTATTTGAGTGGATGTATCGTATTTTTTTGAGACAAACCTATGAAATGTCATTACAGATCAAAAATAATCAAAATATAAGTTTAAGTTCAAAAATCATATGTCGCTGTGTGAGGGCTAGTTATAACTTATCCAACGCACAGGACCTTCCGTGGCCAACCTTAGATACCCAGACATGATGATGTTTGTCTGGATATCATCTTCCCTCATTTCAAGTTTTAAGGATCAACCTAGGCTTGCCCTTTAGGCATCCCAAAGCCAACTCCAAATCGCCTGTTCCCGGTCGGTGTCGGCGCTTGAAATCCAACGCCTCACAAAAAGGAGCCCCCTTTGGACATCTAGGAATTGGAGGACCCAAAAAACAGGACAATCTTAACCTTGGAATAATAACCTTGTAGTTGGTTCAATTGAAAGGCTTCTATTTTTCACGAGAACAGCTTTGGAAGTCCCCTAATTCATCAGCCATGCTCTTACTATGGGGCTGACATTGCTCATAAATCTCGGCAAATTGGGAGAAACTCTATATATAATGAATATAATATATATATATATGTATATATATAATAATATATATATATGTATATATATATATTGCAACTCTGAAACAATCCATTTTGAGGTTCTTCCCCCTACCAAGCATGGGCGTCATGAACAACTTTGCCCATGGATGGAGGATACGACGTATACTATGTATCCACTGAAAGGGATGGACAGACCTGATTTCAGGCGCCAGTCTATTCTGGGGATCATCCCATTTCGAGGCACGGAGAGTTTGTAATATTTCAAAGATGTTCTAATATATATATATATTATATGTAAGACATATATTTGTTTATAATATAATATGTTTATCATTTTCCATCCTCATAGCACCATCATTTCTTCTTCAAATCTTTCGTAACAGGCTGCGCCCTGCCTGAATCTCACCATGGGCAAAGTGAACCAACTGATCCTTGGGGGCAACACGACCATGAAAAGGTGAACCTCCGGTGTCATGAAACATGGCGACCAAAAATAGCCCATTCAGAGATGGAAAATCGCCCATGATTTATAGATGGTTCATGGGATTTAATGGACTTTACTGTAATGTAAATCATGTTTTTTGCTGAGTGAATGGTACTTCCGATGTACCAGGTTACCATGCCCCCAAGCAACATAGACCCGGAGAATCACTACTTTTTAGAGGAAACTAGTCTTCCAACCTCCTATTTGGCAGGGTCTATGTTATATACCCCACTGGTTATTTAGCGTAGCTATGGAAAATCACCATGTTTAATAGCTAAATCATCACAAATAAATGGACCATCTATACTACCATAGATCTGGGCAAATTGTAATAATTCACTAACCTGAAATAAGGCCACCGATGCGCATGATTTCCCTTATCATGATTCCAGGCTTCGGGAGAACAGTGACGTTAAAATTTACCCAGATAGATATGGGTGTAGGTCAAATTTACGCCCCATGGAACCACATAGTTTAGTTTCTGTTTAATATTTATTAACCACCTACTTTTTTGGGGTACCCAATTTTGACCCAGACCCATATGTTCAATAACCAGAGGCTTGGGGGATGGTAACTTCTGTCCGTTCTTCACCTTTTCGCAAGGCTCCCAGTGTGGAAAGGTTCGCTGCCGCAGCCGAGCGTTGCCCAATAGAAGACGGATGCCCTCCTAAAAAGGGCTGCGGATCCATGGGATTTGCCAACAAAGGCGACAAAAGGAACAACAAGGTTGATCTAATGTATATATATATATAATTATTACATCCTTCAAATATGTATATATATAATTATATATATAATTATATATGTATATATATATAACATTATACTATATATATATACACATCATTACACATCCTTCAAATTCGTAATGCATTTTTTTGGTGTTACAGTGTTTCTTGTTAGGAGAAACATGGAGAAACTAAGAAAAAAGATTCGCGTGTGATTGACTCTTGGGCCAGGTGTTTCACTCTCCTGGAACCACCACCACAACCTGCATGAATCACTGGATTGGAACATTTACTGGCCAGAGAGGGGGGAGTGATAGGACTACTCGGAGAATCATCCCACTTAGTAAGTGATTAGTAACCATAGCTATAAAACCCATATACATATGTATATAATATATAAAGGAGATATATGGAATATGCCACTTAGGGAAGACTATCATACAAACGACCTACAATTGAAATAGTTTGAAACACTTCCATCACCCAAGCTTTGCGCTGGCAAAAGACTCACCAGTTCTAGGCATCAACTGCTGTTCATTTCAATGGTTGGGTTGGTTCGACATCTGGACAATCCATAAGGCCATGAAGAAAAATACCACGCACTTAAGTGGCAGTGGGTCAAAACCTTGTACCCCTGGTGAACATCAAAATAGCTGGTAAATGGATGTTCATCCCACTAAAAATGGTATTAATAGGTATTGATCCATACCCAAGTTGTTACTGTTTCTTTTGACTGCTCGCTTGGCTCATAAGAATCACGCGGTCTCTGAAAACCTCGGGCTCGGCTCTCCTCGTCATTGCCCATAAGCCAATGCACCAAGTAGGCCTGCAGCTTGCTGGATGTTTGGCAGCCTAAAAAACTGGGCATAACGCTGTCTGGGATGTTGAGAAACATTTAAGAATCTGTAGCACTTTAGCCCAAGCCTCGAGTTTCCCATCATCATTCAGCAGTTTTCCATGCAGTTTTCCATGCAATGACCGAGTCCCATATCTTTGGCGTGCTTTCTGTGGTACACGGCCTTTTTTTTGGTCCGTTTCTTGATTTCAATCAACGGCCTCCAACAAGTCTTGTAGGTCTTCTCTCCTCAAAGACTCCTGAGACTTTCGCTTCTCCTCACGGAGTTTCCACCAGGAATTTCATCCAGACTCTGGGGGTTCCAAGGTTTCCTGACAATGAACAGGTTTCCACGCAACATTTGGACATCCAAGTACATCCAAGTACAACATGCCGTGAAATGGGACAACACTATGGTGTTCCTGTTGGAGTCGTTTTGGTGAATTTAAACTACCCGACCTCCCTTCGCCTGGTAGACCTTCTCCAGCAGATTGCTTTCGGTATCAAAGAGCAACTGCTCGATGGTAGTGATCCTCGAAATCGCTGGTTTTAATTCTGGCAAATGAATCAATCCAATGTCCAATGATCAATAATGTTTAAACATCACTGGGGAAAACCTTAATTATAACTATAAGCAAATGTTTGTTGAATCAGCATTGAGGAAACCATTAATCAATTATCTAAGCGTTAGGTGAGCCGAGGTGAACCTTGATGTTTATCCTTATCATTGGTTGTCTGCCTTCGAATGTGTCAACCTGTCAATATACCTCTGAAGATTGGGACAACATGATGTATCACCAACCAACATGTTTGGAATTGATCATATGTGATCCAACAAACAGCTACGGGTTTTATGGGGATTTATGGGGCCCAAAAAGGTCAGATGCTTAGTCATATGTACCGAGAAAACTGCGCGAAGTCAGGGTGCAAAAACCCTGTGTAGGTAAGGGCAATCTAGTGAAATTCACAATAAAACTGACATGATTTACCAAGCAGAAACGATTTCAAGGGTAGCAAGACAGTCGGCTTCTGTTTTTGGGTGTGCGCAGCTTGTTTTTTTTCCAACATACCATGTTTGTTCTGTTGTTTTTGTAGATAAATCATAGTAAGTCATGGTAAATCATATGATAAATCCCTATTTTTATCATGGTATAGTTACATATAGTTACTATAAATCCCCCTTTTTGGGGGTACAATCTATATCAATCTATGAATGTTCCACCGTGGCACACCAGCGCCGTGTCGCGTAGGTCGAATCCGCGAGTGTCTACATGGCGAGACATGAGGACAGACTCAACCTGAGATAAGTCAAGTCACGGGGTTTTCCATCAAATGACCTATGGAAAATGATGAAACACCATCAAATGACCTATGGAAAATGATGAAACACCATCAAATGACCTATGGAAAATGATGAAACACCATCAAATGACCTATGGAAATGATGAAACACCATCAAATGACCAATGGAAAATCATGAACCACCATCAAATGACCTATCGAAAATGATGAAACACAATCAAATGACCTGTGGAAAAATGATGAAACACCATCAAATGACCTATGGAAAATGATGAAACACCATCAAATGACCTATGGGAAATGATGAAACACCATGAAAATACCTATGGGAAATGATGAAAAACCATCAAATGACCTATGGAAAATGATGAAACACCATCAAATGACCTATGGAAAATGATGAAACACCATCAAATGACCTATGGAAAATGATGAAACACCATCAAATGACCTATGGAAAATGATGAAACACCATCAAATGACCTATGGAAAATGATGAAACATCAATGACCTATGGAAAATGATGAAACACCATCAAATGACCTATGGAAAATGATGAAACACCATCAAAATATCAAATGACCTGTGGAACATATGATTTATAACTCCAATTTCACTATATGGTTTATTATACTCATCTATAGTTAATGATTATAAACCATATGGGGGGGGGTTCTTAAAATGGGGGTACCCATTTTAGTGGATGGTGTATAATGGAAAATCGGAAAATCCTATTCAAATGAATGATGTCCATTTTGACCTACAATGAGGGGCCCCCGTTTACGAAATCGCGTTCAGTTGGGGTTCACATAACTCCAATTTCACTATATTTCACTATGGTTTATTATACGCAAATAACGAACTAGTATTCAGAAGGGGTTTTAAACGACCAACGTTCACATCACTGGGGGGCCCCACATTGGAAAATGATGATGTTTACCATTTTTTTCACCATCAACCCTTCGGGTAAACCAATAGTCTGCTATGGATGCTATGGATGAACATGGCCATTGATAGATGATATAAAAAACCTACTATATTCTTTACCACAGGTCTTTTAAGTATAGTGTCGGTCCCGGATTAATCAACCCTGAGGTTAATTCCTTCCAAGATTTCCCCCAAATACAGTGCTAAATGTGATACTAAAGGGGTTCCCCCACAAACAGCCCAAGAGGTTAACGGTTATCGATCCTGGCTTGAGATTCTCAAGCCTTGCACCCTCACCACCGGGGCGCACCGTATTTTGATTCACGGGGGATATATTATACTTTATCTATATATTTTTTTTATACTATATAAATTCCTATATATATATATTACTATATATACTATACTATATATATACATATTACTATATATACTATACTATATATATATTATACTGTATACATATATATATATATTCTACTCTATATATATATATAGGTATTCTACTACATATATATATTACACTATATATATATATTATACTTTACATATATATATATTATACTATATATATATATCATACTATATATATATACACATATTAAACTATATGTATATTATACTATATATATATTATACTATATATAAAAATTAAAGTATATATATTAATAGACTATATATACTATATATATTAGAGTGTATATATATATTATACTATATATACTATATATATATTTTATAGTGTATATATATATATATTATACTATATATATAGTATACTATTTATATATATTGTACAATATGCACTATATATATTATAGTGTGTGTATATATTATACTATATATACTATATATATATATATTACACTATATATATTATACTATATATATATCATACTATATATATATATATATTTATATTATACTATATATATATTACTATATATATATTATATAATACTATATATATAATACTATATACATATATTATTACAGAGTTGGATGCATGAACATTATTCAACACACATTTCACTGAGGGGCACCACCGGGTCCGCGCCGGGGCGCATAGCTTGGAACTTGTTGACTCAGAATCTCCGCAGCGGCCCAGGAGGACTCGTTGGAAACCCGCGAGGGTTCGAAGCCACGAATCGACAAAGAATGCCTCGAGGTGGCTTAGAGATCATCAGCTGGATTAAAACCGTTGATTTATCCATCAAACACAGGGTCACAGGGGTTATAGTTGATTTACCCATTAAAAATTGTGATTTTCCATAGTTATGTTAGGTATGTTTTAATATGGTTTAATATGGTTATTAACTGGCAAACATAGGGCTTTAATCATGGGAGATCATGGCATTTCGCCCAGATATGGGCGAGATCATGGGAGATGATCATATTCGGGGAATATATATATATATATATATAGCTATATAATGCTATATACTAATATACAGTATAGAATAATACATACTTGTACAAAGTCATGATATGATGTCTTTGTGATCCAGAACCTTGTCCTGAAATCTGCACCAGGTCCCTGCGCACCAGACCGTGCCAAGACACTTCTCGTTGAAATACCTGTAAGCCAAGAAGCGAAGAGAGCGGCGATCGATGCGCCCCAAACCTCAGCCACGGGGAAACATCAACCTACCCTCTGGTAATTTAACATAGCCATGGAAAATGGCCCATTTATGGATGGTTTACCTATTAAAAATGGTGATTTTCCATAGTTATGTTATTTTACCAGAGGGTATCATAACCTATCCATATATGCCAGGTATTGTTGTGTTTCTCAAGAGTCCGCGATGTTGTGAAATGCACCATAGATTGAATAAGAAATATGAAGATGGCCAATTCACCAGGCGAGCCGACCTGGATCAAAGGCTCCGGAAAGGTTGTGACTTGGCGGTCAGGACTGCTGTCAAAACTTATGGCACCATGATTTGGTGGGATGGACAACAACATACTACGGTAATCTACAGTATAATCACGGTAGAACTACAAACTGTTTTGGTGAACATGTGAGCCATTAAAAAGACCCTGGTTGATTGGTTTTAGGGACTTCTACTACCTAATTCGGGATTAGACCCAGGGAAACCTGTCAACCAACTATAATGAGATGGGATAGAAGTATTTTTACATACTTGTACAATGCCTCATGTGTTTTCACATGTGAAAAGCACAAAGTGCAAAGCCGCAAAGTGCTTGATCCATGACTGACTGACCTATCCTGGTCATTTCTTCAGATGGACCACGGTCCCCGACGGTCACCCTTTCACCAGGTGAGATCCGCTGAGATCTTTGATGATCTGAAGCATTCTGAAGCCCAAAGCTTTCCAAGGGGCGACCGTTTTCCTTTCGGGTCGCTTTGCTAGGTGGTGATTTGATCAATATCCAACCAACTTGTTGCTGTCATCATCTTTGATCAATCCGACTGCTGCGAGTGGCTGTTTTTGGGGAGCGTGGCATAGACGGAGCTCATTTCATCCTGAGGATTTCCCAGCTCCCAAGCGGTTTGATGACCCCTGGTCTCCCAAGCGGGTGATCACATCGGGTTAAAATCCCCAGGCATTCATGGATCATCTCTACCAACTCCTACTGTTGCTATGAGTTTCTCCGGTCAAAACCTGGAATTCAATAGTTTGCGATGGAAAATGAATGAACATGGCCCGTTCATAGATGATCAGTATATATATATATATGTATGAATATATATATATATATATACATATTCTTAAGATGTTCTTGATTGATGTTGATTTTTCAAAGCAAATTGTAAAATTTCCGAAGGGGAAGTGACGAAATTGTATATCATGGTATATCCAAGGGGGTTACACATCTATATCTTGCATTTTGACATATTTTGACCAATACCCCTGGTGCATGATTCAATGTGTCTGGTTGAGGAGCATAGACTGCTTCCTTTAAATCAATAAACACATATGTATATATATATATATATGTCACAATTTGCACCATCAATTCCCCAGAATGGTCGTGAAACATGCGTTCTTCATCAATCAAATCAACTTGTGGGATTTGGGGACATGTATCTAGTAATTGACGAAACTTGAGCCATACAGTATAACTCATTTGACCCATACCCATGTGATATGTTCAGCAGGTTTAGTGATATATCCCCACCCAACTGGCAAATAAACATCAAACATAACCGCTAATTAGCCTACTCTTCACCTGGGTGTGCCCATATTATAAGGGATTACAGGATATCTATGGAACGCCATGGTACGTCCATGGACATGCCTGCCATGATCTAAATCGTGCCTTTTGACCTATACATATACATATATGTCATATCCCATCAAAATGGTCAACAATTCGAGCATCAAAACCACCCACCCACATCGACCCTGACAGCAGATTGGATAATTATTGTCCTCCAAGTCTACTGGCAATTCACAGAGTATTGTCAAAAATCACCAAAAATCAGGCAAAATCGCCCGTTTGGTGAATCCCCGATCTCTGCATTCAAACTGAAGTCGGGATTTTCGAGCCGGCTTCACCTGCAAAAACACCGCTGCCGGTGCTCCTCCAAAGTCTTCAAATGCTTTTCCGACACTTCCCCGCCGCAGCCGAGCGCTTCGCTCATGGCCTCCCTGAGATGACGACACAACGCAGAAACAGCAGGGTGTGAAACGTGGGCACTTTTAACCACCGTTGACATAGGGATATTGATGGGGTGCATCAGAAATGAGGATTTTTCAACCAAATTTTGGGATTGAACCAATCAAAGTGACGATTCAACCCCAACAACATATGGCCACAATGTTTTTCATGCACCTAATGGATCAATCACGAAAAGTTCAGCTCTATGTAAGAGCTTGCAATCCCTTGGCGCATCACTTTCCTGCAGTTCCAAGCCTGTTCATGGCTAGATTGGCTATGTACATATCATAACTTTGCTGCTTGGCTTCAGTGCACCTGAAGGTCTAACATTGACTCAGTTTAGCCCTGGGTTGATGGACTACTGTTGCACCTTGGTGGACCTGCATTTCTCAGTTTGGCTCGTAAAAAAATCCCCAGGCATCTCGATCATACGACTAGAAAGTGACAGCCTTCTCAAGCTCTCTTCATACTTTTGCGTCAAAGCAAAGTGAATTTACAGATGTACATTGTACGCCTTTGAATGGGTGTTTCTTAAACTTAGGGACCTCAAATGAATTGCTGTGTGAACAACATTTTGATGGTTTCTTTGGTCTACATTATATAAACATTTTAGATTTTAGAGAAGCACCTTGAACCTTCCAACCTGGGGATACCTGGAGCATCACCTTCCAGGTGAAAAAGGAACAGACGTGACGTTCATTGCAACCAACCAGAGTCATCCAGCTATGGTTCACAGATATATTATAATATATATATATATGGTTATAATATATGGTTATAATTTCCGGTTATATATATGATTATAAAATTTTGTAAAATATGTGGTTATAATATATGGTTATATATATATGGTTATAAACATGCAAAATATTTGGTTATAATATATTAGTATCCTGCTTTGCTAGTTGCAGTCCCAAAAGTTTCCTAAAGTCACGCAGTCATTTGATAAACTCCACAGCCTCAGTGTCTCAGTTCCTGAGTTCTTCATAAGATTGTAATCTTTACAACAAATCCCCAAAAAGTGTTTTGCAATTCACCACTATTTCAGTAGGATTTACTGTTCATTACTATTCTATCTTTTTGGGGTTGCAACTGGGGTTGCTACTTCGAATTCTCCCAACATACAGCCGCATTCATCCGCCCAGTGGCTGCAGCTCGGCATTGAAGGTGGCGCTTTCCACGGTTGCTCGAAGAGCGCCCCCACGGTGAAAACCTGGGGCTGTTGGGGCCATTTTTTCTTGGCTGCTGTGGCCCCAGGTAGCCACCAGAGAAAAAAAAACAACCAGAATTTTGGGCCACAAGTTTCCGATTGTGAGATTGATTGGGATTGCTAATGTAACAATGCAACTGCTGAGAGGTTGATCATTGTTGAGCGGCTCCAGCTCTCAGCTGAAATCACAACAAAACCCCCCACCCACGGGTGCACAACCACCAAGGAGCTCTCTGAACTTGCTTCAATCAATGGCAGAGCCAAACACCTCAACTGCTGTCCCAACGACCAGAAATGAAATCAAGGAAATGGATCATCAGCCCCGACTGGAAAATAAGTCTCCCGACTAAAAGCAGGGGAATGTCCCCTTCATCCCTTCCACAAGAGTTGCGACTACAGTAATTAGAGTCAAACATTGCATAATTTGGGGAAGGATTTTCAGATACTCCATCAACCAATATGAATCCATGGCAAATCTTGAATACCCTGTAAATTGAATGTTTTTAATGTCAAGGTAGGATTGCTAAATCCTCCCGCGTTCCCGAACTTTTTGGGCAATATCAAGTCGGTCAGGTGGTTGTGTACTCCAGCGTCTAGATGAAACCATTGAACTACCACCAAGGTCTAATTTATGGTACCCAACGCCATAAACCATCCCCAAAATCATCATTGATTTATGGTATAAACCATCCCCAAATGGTAGGTTTATGGCATTGGGTTGCTCGCACTGCTGCGCACGACCATTTTTGCCAGTGCAGCCAGGCATATCAAAACCTAGGGGAATGTAACAGAAATATGCAGAAATATCATTTAGTCCTTGTACCACTGGATGCAGATGATCAAAATCTCAGTATGTTGTGGTATTGCTGCGGTCATATCCCAATTTGTGATTGTAAAGTCATGTACAGTAAATCCACATGTTCCCCAGTGGTTGTTATCCCCTTACCGTTGCTTTGGAGGCTGTAAAAGATCACTTTTTGGAGGCTCGACTGGTCAAATTCCTCTGGTGATAAATACGCAGCCGCCAGTTTGCTATGGAACATGGTCCGACGATGATTGATGCTTTAGCTACTCAAGATGATGTTTTTTTCCATAGCAAAGTGTTTGGATACGAATGGGTACGCAAGAATTACTGTATGTCTTTGTTTTGGCGTGAAAAATCCAGCCGCATTCCAGCCGCATTCATGACTTGGCTGACAGTCATCACGACGTGTCCCACAAATTCCACTGGTCCAAAGGACATCCAGCCGCTGACATGGTTGGAACAGGGAGTGAAGAAGGAACCTTTTCAGAGATGGAAAAACACACTTAATCATACCTACTCAAGATCCTGAGATGATCTCTACATCTTGAAACTGAACAGACTTGGTTGATACTATATATTATACATATTATATATATAATCATTATCTCACAATCCTGAAAAAAAAATATATATATATAAGTACCTTTTGGGATGATTCCCTCTCCTAAACCTAATTTTTGTGTTGTGAGGTCGCTATTGCCCAGATGATATACCCACTAAAAACTATCATCGTTATTGCTGGTTGAGACCCCCATAAATAATGGTTGTCTATCCATCAAACACTTATATTGATAATTATGGATAATAAGTAATTAATAATAATTAAATTAATATTGCACAATGGATAATACACCCCATAAAAAATGGTTAATGTGAATACCCTGTTTGTTAGTACCACCAATAATTATGGTTAATATCCCCAAACAATACCCCCATAATGGTTAATACCCCCATAGTGTTTGTTGCCTAATGCCCCAATTTGATTCTAGGGTCATCCATTCGCCCAGGGCGCATGAATAGAGCCTGCATTGTACTGGCAGAACCTCTGCGGACCTTGTGTCGGGATTGAAATCAACCCAAGAACATTCCTGGCAGTGGAAACTACATCAAAATTGAAGCAAACATGTGAAAAAAAATAATATATATATATAGTATAGCCAGTATAGCTATATATTCAAAAATAGGGATCCAACCACCAAAAATTGGGACTGCACATTTTTTCGGTCTTTGGTAAAAAAAAACATGGAAATCCGGGAAATCCGGGAAATCCTGATAGGAAAATCATTTACAAAGTGCTTTCTGAACAGTGCTTTCTGAAAAATAATATTTGATGAACTAAATAAGTGCTATGAAAATTAATATTTAGTGCTTTCTGAACTATTCATATTTATTGTTGTTCATTAATTTCTTCATTCCTACAGTGGACTGGAGGGCACCGCAAAGGCTGTTCAGATCGTGCAGCCAAACCACGACTCAACGACCCACAGGAATGGACAGCCGACAGCCTGACTGGCAGTGTACCACTTGTTGCAACCAGGTGACGACAGGGGTAATAGTACGTTCTCCTCGGACGATGACGCTTTGTCTCAAAATGGGGTATGTCTAACCAAAAAAGGCCGGCCTTTTCACCAACATGGATCCGTCCCCGGGTCTCATATGTTAGCATATCTAAAAGGCTGGAGGTTTTTGCGGAAGTTGATGTGATCTCAAGTGGCTGATCATTGTAACATATCATTTTTGTTTACTGTGGTTTTGCAGTGTTTTTAGCTCTTCAAGAGGCTAAAGTGATCAAGCTGTCAACAACTGTATCCATATACAGTACAGAATCTACATGAATATGTATATATATATGTATATGTATATATATACACAGATTTACAAACAGACACTCATTTGTGACTCTACCATGACCTTGGAGATTCATGTGACTCCGTATATGTATGTATACATGTATGTATATATATATATATAGTAACTAACTCAAAGCTTAAGGATTTTCAGCATGTTCACTTTTTTCTATCAAAAATCAGCATGTTTGATGAGTTTGGCAGCTGATGTCCTAAATTTGTGTGGCTTTGGGCCATCCTCATGTTTGACGCTTACACCTTGGACATAAAAGACCTCACCAAGAAACGTTGGTAGTAGGACACCCCATCATATGACTTTGTCCCAACATGGGAGCTACACAATTATTGCCACATTGGCAAAGCATATGGAGGTTTCCCAAATCATCCATTTTGATGATTTTTCCCAGTAAACCATCCAGCTGACTGGGGGTATCCCCATAGGTTTCCACCCCCATATGACAAACCTTCAACGGGGTCCCTGGGCCTTGGGCAGGGGCCACTGCCAAGTTTCAGATGAGGTTGTTGAGCGAACGTAGTAGATCGGTCATCTTGAGCCCAAAAGTTGACGGCGCCATAGAGTCAGCAAACCCCTCCATTATGGTTGGTAGCATTGGTAGCCTGTACATAAAACATACTACACAGTCTCATACATCTGCAAGTACACCCCCATCTTATCCCGTCTTGATGTTAGACCTCTGGCAAATGTATTTCTATGTATGTGTTCATTGAAAGAAATGGGATGTCCCATTCCCAGCAAGGTTTGTCGTCAACAGTGGCTGGCTGGCAATCCCCGACCTAGCCATGGAGGTTTATAGCTGCAATGTTTGACTACAGGAGGCTATTTCTTAGGGCTTTGAAATATATCCCCGCTAGTTAGGGAGTTTATAGCCATGTATATATGTATATATATATATTTATATATATAAATATATAGCCATTATGTGTTGTTTTGTTTAAGGGCTTACATTCGAATAACTTGAGCAATGTGGCTGGACTATCCATCATTTTTTCGATCTCCATAGCAACTGAAATGATGGTATGTGTGCACCAGTTCGAATTGGAATCATCAAATATCATCCAAGCACGCCATAGCCATATTGATGGCATGTTTCAGCAGCCCAATCAACTGGCGACGCTGAGGATCAAACAAAATGAGGGTTTTGTCTGAAAACGGGCTCCCATCCCCATTTATTGATGTTGTTTTTCCCATTCAGTGGATGGTTGCGAAATCCTGCACCAGTTGATATAGGCGGTAAACATCCCACTATTCATAGGGTTTCAACATGTTTCAACCATCCTTTTGGTGTAGGATTTCGCCACCATCCAATGTATGTTTAACAGTTACCATCTGGTTATGACTAACAGTTCGCCATGGAAAGATCCACCCACGCTATTTTCATAGGTAAACCATCTATTTCGATTAGGGCCATCTATACCATGGCTATGTTAGTCATAACCAGAGGGTACATAAAATATTTGGTATCTCATTAACCATCATTAACCACTATTAACCACTATTAAATGGGTATGTTAAATAACCATGGCTATGTTAGTCATAACCAGAGGGTACCTACATCATATACACTGAAAAGATCCCAAGGACCTGCGCCGAAAAAGCCACTGAATCGGCATTTGTCAAAGGGTCATCCGAGTCGTCGTCCCTGGTCCACAAAAAACGGAACCAGTCGCGTTTGAAGACTCCGAAACCATGGGAATTCTGGAAAACCTGTGGAAATGGTGGGAAAATGTTGGGAAAATTATGGAAACCATCTGGATGGAGAAAATGCTGGGAGGATTTGTGGGATATTCTGTGATGATTATGGAATCACTGTGGGAAAACGATTGAATACTTACCATAAACCATCCACTTGCGGTTAGTGGAAATCCTTCCTACTGGTGATTTACAAGGATAATAATCCACAAATGGTTCATAAGTATGGATGGTTCATGATTGGGGATCCCACATCATGGCAGAGTTCTACAATCATGCTTTCCGGAAGGTGTCAGCCCCGAAAGATCGCTGCTGAAAAAAAAACTGGTCCACCGCAGATGTTCCCCTGCCGTCATCAACTGGTGATTTGATACTGGTTGGTTGAAAACAAAATTCCCTGTTCATGGATTGTGATCATCCCCGGTATATTCCCCAGCACAACCCCCTAGAACAATAGCATTCAACATGTTTCAACCATCATTTGTCAGTTATATCCATTCATTTCCTGATATTGTTGATTGCTTGGTACAGCTTGGTGACCTATCATAGACTACCTACAATGTGCCCCCCCAGTTATAAGTTGGTGTATAAGCACCATTAACTATAGTTATATATAAATATAATAAACCATAGTTATTGGAGTTATGTTCACCAACTTAGCTATTTAGGGGGGCCCCACATTGTAGATTAACTGAAATGATGAGTCCCTCTTGCTCAACCTGATGAGTCCACATGTAAGCGCCGACACATTGGATGGCTTCCCCAAACTATAAAGCTAGTTATGGGTCCATCGGTCCATCGTGTTCAATTACGGTGGGTGGTTGAGCCACCTCCTTGAAAATCATGAGTTGCTTTGGAATCATCACACCATCTTCTGGATGGAATATATACATGTACAAACATAATTCATGTTGACACGGTGTATCTAAATTAACAGTATATATATATATATACACATAGATATATGCATTTGCTTGTGTGTATGTATATTGTCTACACAATCACGCGTGTGTGCGTGTGTATATTAGATAATGCATTACATACTAAACTATATGTTGTATAGGATATATACATATACATGTAGTAAAAACAAAAAAAACTAAATAGACAAATAAATAAACAATAAATAAATGAATACATAAATAAACAAATACATAAATATATGTAGTAAGTAAAACATAATATGTATATATATATATATACATACATATGTATATGTAGCATATTATGTGTACATATAATTATATATATATCAGACTCTGTAACCACCAACCAAAAAATCACACCATTGAAGTACATATATATATATATGTATATATATTGAAGTGGTTCGACCAATGAGGACCCCCTCATCACCTACGGCTTAAACTTCCTGTCAAATCCCAAGAATTTCATCTGAACTCGCTGGAAAGAACAAACCGGTGAAAGCCCTATATGTTCGTTGGCTAAGTCAAGTCTATGTTTTATCTTGTGATCATTTTTTCTGCTTCAATCCCACTTGTTGTAGAGTTGTAGACAAACTAAGTGAACATCATCAAAAATCCATGATCCAGATAGGGGGTTTCCAAAATTGGGTGTACCCCCAAATTATCCATTTGACTAGGATCTTCCATTATAAGCCATCCATTTTGTGGCCCATTTATGGACACCCTGTCCTCGTCTTCGAAGAATTCCTCATCACCTCCTTTCTCCTGGCGTGTGAAACCATGGGATTTAGCGCTACCATGGGCTATCCTATTTGGGGCAAACCATGGCAAACCCACATGCAATCAGGTGTGGGCTCTATGATAAGGATCTGACCCATTCTGATCGGATGATTTCCCCTTCAGCAGCTTAGGTCACTCAAAAGCTGGGCAACCCCCTGTCTAGAATCTAGATTCTAGATGGATCATAGTTACATAAGCCGGGTTGACAATGTGAGCCACAATAGCAAGTATACTGTATAGATTGGGGAGACACTTGGAGTACTCCAAGACTGGGATGCTTTAGCCTTTGATAATTTGATGTCACGGTGATCTTAAAGTGTCACAAACGAAATCCCTTCCTCCCAATATTATACCTACAAAACAGCCCCGACCACCCATTGTTTCTGGCCTTTTCCCCCTCTCAGTCCTCGAAGTCTCGGCCCTCGAGTCTCTCCATGTCGCGGATGAACCATGGGACACATGTCACATGGCCACCGAGCAATGTTAAAATCATGAAACGGTCAGATGCTTGGGAGTACCCTCTGGTAAACGTTTTACATTACGAACTGGAAAGATCCACCATGTTTCATGGGAAAACTCACTATTCCTATGGCCATGTTCAATAGCTATGTGAAACCTCATGTCTTCACCGGCCTATCTGCCTGCTAGGCGGCATACCAACCTACCAGCTGCTGTTTTTTGACGATGGACAAGCCATGTGCTTTAAAGACGGGCGATGAAAGATGATTCCAATGAACACTTCCTGGTAGTCTGTAGATCCTTGTATAATATAACAATATATAATATACTGTGTATGTGGACAAGATAAAGTTGTTTATATTAGATCATAAAACACTACTAATGTGATTCCATATAATCCTGGTTGGTGGTTGACCTACCCCCCTGAAAAATCATGGAGTTCGTCAGATTGGATCATCATCCCAACTAGGAAGGGGAAAACATCAAGATCTCTGGCCCACCGAAAAACGCCGAAAACCACCACAGCTTGGACCTACCGAGGACTTGACCAACAAAAATGTGTCCGTACTTTGCTGTATTTGATAGTGAAACTACCTCCAAGAATATGTGAATATATATATATTATATATATATATTATTATATTGTATCTTTGTCAACTGGGGGCCCTTTGTCAATCATGGGATGTTGGAAATGGGGTCCAGTAAGGAAGTAACGGTAAAGTATCTGCCACTAAACCCTCTGGCTCTTCAGGCGGAGGTACAAATCAAACTCAAAAGTTCACCAAAAACGACATGGCGAATGACGCCTCTTGAGACATTCAATGTGTCAAAAAAACGACAAAGGCCTGATTGGGCAACAATGAAAGTTTCAGAACCAGCAAATCATACAGATTCATTTCATTACTCATGCAGTGGGCCATGATTTCCCCTCTGATGTCTCAGAAGTTCACAGCATGCCATCTTTTTGCCATTGGCTCCTCGTCACACCTTATCCTAGCCTTATCTAAGCCTTATCTCCCTTAAGCGACGGTCGACCGACCCATGCAGCGGCGCCAGCTCAAGGGCCCCGCGGTGAATTGAAGCGAGCCGGAAACTGGTTGGAGAGCCGCTAGTTGCAGTGCGCGGTTTTTCACATAAATGAGGGCATGAATCATCGAGATATGTGATATAATATATGAATACATTCATCCACTTTCTGTGTAATACTTGACTTTTCTTAGGGGTAGGGTTGGCAGACCCAACAGAAAGCGGTTAACGATTTTATTATGTTGTGGCCCGATGTTGGAACAGAAAAAAACATCAAGATGGACCCGAACTTGGCCCACAACATACCCAAATGGCCCAACGTTGGCCCATCATGGCCGCAAATGGCCACAACACATGCCTAACATAGGTCCCATTACATTGGCTGTACAGCCAAACATCTTGACATGTATATATGTATTTGTATATGTATATATGTATACGCCTATGTATATGTAAATATATGTATATATATATATTAAAAAGTGCTTTTCGGGATATAAATTGCTCTGGGCGGACCCAAGTTAACAACGAAACTGCGACCGTTGTGCAGGATCTTCAAAAGCATGCACGCCGAAGGTTGAGGAGAATCAGCCCCTTTTCGGACATCAAACCCACAAACTACACAAATGATATTCAATGTGTACATATATAAATAATGCTAAATGGTTACAATATTATTATATGTATACACTCAATAATTACAATATTATATATATATATACGTTGTGCAATTGACATTGATTTATATGTTATGATATGTTGTAACATATGTATTAGATCGTACTAGACTCTCTCTCTGTCTCTTTATATATATATAATTATATATATAAATAAAAATAATGTCAATGAATCCCCAAGTCGAACAATTTCAAAGATCTCGATTACGAGTCCATCTGCTCAAGAGCAGCATCTCTGGAGGGAATCTTGGAGCATAACTTGGCAAATCCGTCGGTACACCAGGCCTGCCGCACCCAAGTCCTAAATCTTGACCATTTTTGACCCATATCATCCCATATCCATCTGGAAACATTCGAACATTCACCGGCTCTTCCAACCGACAGCTACATCAACGAATCAACGATGGCGCGAACCGCAGCATCGCGCACAAAATCGTGGGCCAGCCATCCCATCCAGGGCCCCTACAGCCGCCCCACATTTCAAAGGTTCCGAACATCGGTGGAGCAAATCGTTGCCTCGTTGACCTTTGGATCAATCTTTATGACTTGATAATTTTGATATGATTTTAGCCCTTCCGCAAATCTAACGTTTTGTGCAGTGGAGACAGTAAAGGGAAGAATGGAAGAACAAGAATTAGGTACAGTAATTAGACGAAATGATTTGGTAGAACCACAATCGATAAATAAAATAAATAAATAAAGGCTATAGATGGCTACAGTAGAAAATAACAGCAAATGGATGCAACTAGGCGAATTGTTCACATTGAGGTATGAACGGCTCAAACATTCAGGCTTAGTAAACAAAACAAATGTAATGGTCATCGCAGTCAAAGACCATATATGTTGATACAAAATATCCATTGTTTCTAGCAACCATTGGCCGACTTGACCCATATCCATTTATGTTTCCCCCGCTGTACTTTTTGACTCTTTGGCTATGTCGCACAATAGGAGGAGTCTATAAGCGTCATATTGTGGCTTTGGTGGGTGTAGGAATGTGTGCTGTAGTCGCATGTTTCCGCAGCGACCAACAAGTACAATACAGACACATTGCAATCGGATTTTTTGTCTGCATCGATAGTATGAATTCCCTTATATTGGTGGATAAACATATGTTACTGTATCATTTGCTGTATACTTTGCATGTTCTTTTCTGTGATGTCTATATATGTCTATTATTTTTTAATTTTACTTTGTCCATACTGTATCAGTTTCTACCAGGGAACACCAAACTCCCAAACAAAAGAAACACACAAAATTGAATCACGTTTGTGTGAACAAGAAGCAGCTACGCTGACACACATTGATGTTCAAATATGCTGAGTGAAACAAAGGAACTGCATCTATGTGGTGAGAGGTCGGTGCTGATCCAGGTCGAGTGCGAAGAAAAATATGCTCTCAACTCTGGGTTCCACTGGTGTTTTCCCGACAAACAAATGCCCTGCCCCAAAAAACAATCGACACAACCTATCATTGTTTAAAAATATACTATGTTTGTATGCACACCTTTTGTTCCATTTTTTGGCATCATTCCGCACAACAAGAGTTTTTTTTCGAACATGGACCGCTCCAGTTCTAGAGGAGACATCATGGAGTACCCAATTTGTTCCATCGTGAGCTGACTGTATGATACTACATAGATCTATGCGTGCATGCAACTGTAAATAAATATAAACATATTGTTACTATATGCATATATATATGCATTATGCATATATGATGTATACGTATCATATTATATATGCTAAGTAACTATATATGTATATTAAAAAAACACATGTTTCATGTGTTTCTGAAAATTCGGAACGTCCCAGATCCTTAAAGTCATTAGACTCATGAGACAAAACTCATGAATTTAGGGTTCCCATTACCCATATATGCTGGGTATACAAAACCCTAACAATGAAGATTCGACCAATGACCATGGTACACCTTCACGCGTCCAGTTGGAACCCAAATTTCCCATGTCTCAGACTACTTGCGTGGCATGGCCAGCCCAAGCCCTTCCTTGGTTTTCTCACAGGATCTGGAGCATTCAAGATCAGTGTTAGATGTATATACCCCTGGATGGGAACATCCCACAATGAATGGTTTTTTTAGTACAGGCCAATTTTTCCCCACCTGCCAGGTGAGGGTCTCTAGATTTTAACAAAGGTGCAACTCCTTCTCGTCGTGACTGTGGGCATCAACCGATCGCGAGCCATATCGCGAGCTTCGGATGCAGCTGGGCACGCTTGGGCCCGAACCCCATCGCGAGCTCCGGAGGCAGCTCGGCACGCCTGGGCCCGAACACCTGCCAGATAAAATGCCAGAATAGATGCCAGATAGAATGCCAGAAAGAATGTCAGAATAATAGATGCCAGAAAATAGTCAGATAAAATGTCAGAATAGATGCGAGATAGAATGCCAGAAAAAATGTCAGATAGAATGTCAGAATATGCCTGAAAGAATGTTAGATAGAATGAATATATATATATATATATATTCCTTATTTATTTCCAGACAATATGTCAGAAACTATGTCAGAATAATGTGTCAGGGTGGGGATCCCTCGAAGTAAGGTAATTTGGGCGGTTACTGTACCCTCTTGCTAGCCCAACCTGGCACTGGAAAACCAACATCTTCAACAGGCAATTCATCTGAAAATACGCGGTTTTCTATTGCATTTGCCATGGTTGAGTATGGATCGAAAATTCTGAGACCAAACCGCAAGTCTGCGGTTTGGGGTCTTTGAACAAGTCTCTTTGTCAATTTGTTGGGGTCTCTTTGTCAAGTAGGGTCCCATGAATGTGGATTTGACCAATATACAGAATGTCATGAATAATATGATGTATATCATGGGGTTGGAAGGTTGCACCAGCCGTCATAACTAAACTAAACAAATCGTTCAATTTTCCCTGCGTGCATCATACCTGCAATACCGATTGCACGGGTGGTAGGAGCCTGGAACTGGCAACTTTGGCGTGTTCTTCAGCAAGTTACAATCCATTGAAACAAACTAGAAAAGCTCATGACACAAACTACTCGCAAATTTTGCAGAACAGGCCACCAAGGGAGTGCGCAAATTTGCAGCATTTCCTGTGCCAACATTGAGATGTTTGTTTACTAAATAAAATTGATTGCACATTTGAGGATGACAAAAAGCCCACAGTCCACAGCGGCCAGCTTTCAAATTTTGCGGGGGTTCGGGTGACTTGACTTGATGGACCCGGCAAGCCCATGACTTGACCGGGCGGCCTGACCGGGCTTCCCCAATGGAAGGTTTGTCTGAAAATAGGGCACCCCCAAAGCTGATGGTTTCTTCGAATGATGCCCACCAACTGACATTCTATCTGGCAGAATTTCTGACATGTATTCGGGCAAGTTGTGACATTCTATCTGACATATATTCCGAAATTCTACAGTACCTGACATATTAACCCTGACATATGTTCTGATATTCTCTCTGGCATTCTGCCTGACATTCTATCTCGGGTACGTTACAATAGCGTACATATATTCTGACATTCTATCGGGCATTCTGCCTGACATTCTATCTGGCATATATACATTCTGACATTCTATCTGGCATTCTGTCTGACGTTTTGTCTTTCTGGCACTTGAACTAGCATTCTAGCTGACATAACCCTTGACATCCCATCTGGCATTCTATCTGACATAATATGTTCTGACATTTATATGGCACTCTATGTGGCATTCTGATTAGCATATTTTTTGACATTCCATCTGGCATTCTATCTCACATGCCCGGCATCCTTTCTGGCATGCTATCTGATGTCTATTCTGACATCTTATATATATATATATATACATTCCGACATTCTATCTGGCATTCTGTCGACATTCCATCTGACCTGTATTCTAACATTCTTTCTGGCATCCTTTCTTCCGTCCTAGCTGACATTCTATCTGGCATGGGTCGGCGCGTGCCCAGGGTCCGGGTCATTTGGGGACTTACACCGTTGTCAAAATCGAGACCTAACCTGGCAGGGGAAAATCCAAACCTGATTATGGGTCAAACGTAGCACCAAATCACACCAAATCACTGCAACTCCAAGCCACCGATTGGCCCTGCTTTTCGCTGCCTCGCTCTTCTGCGACCTGAGGGGTGAAGCACAAAGACTATCGGATTTTCACTGCAATGTTGACCCAGCATTCAGAAACCCCAGTGTATGAAGAGTGGTACCAATTTTTACATTGTAATTTATCACAATTTTGGAGGTCCCTCCCCAATTCAGAGTCAGCAAAAGGCATCCCAATTGCTGGAGCTTCGTTTTCAGCCACAGCAAAGATCAAGTGCTTCAACCCACCATGGGGATTCGTGCGACCTTCGTCGCCGATGTTTGAAAAAATCCATGGGTATACCTTTCAGCAATCTAATCCGGCTGGAAATGAATATCTCCCAATGAACATGAAAGTAGGAAAGTAATGGAAAGTAGATGGTTTTCATATCAAACAGAGACATAGAACACTGGGTGTAATGAGAAATCATATTGACATGTCAGAGTACTGCCAAGAAACAAGCATCGTTAAAGGTATTTTTACTGTGGGTTGTTTCATGTTGTTTCTACTGGTTGGTTGCCTAGGGATTGCTGCGGGATTACCAGAATTCAGTTCCAGACATCCAAGTATCATCCACTGAGCCACGATGATACTTGTACCATCCTGTACCTTTATTAATCATGTTAGTTATCCGATAATTAGTTATGATAGTTGGTGTTATTAACGTTCAGTTCATCATTCTAATTTTGACCTTATCCCTACACATAGCTGCTATGAACCAGTCCCTAACCATGGAATGTTTATCCAAACGACTCCTGCCGACTCTGTTACCACCGTCGGTCCCGACACAAATCATCGTCTCCTTCTTATCTGTGGAAGTGGCAGAAGTACTGGAACTGAGACTCCTGCTGTGCCGCAAATCACAAGTGTTTTCCTGAAATGGGCGTACCTCTAAATCATCCATTTTAATGGGATTTTCCACTATAAACCAACCATAATTGCTTGTTCAGGCAAAAAACATGACAGGAAACCCGTACATCTCTTGGTAAAAACCCTGGTTTCTATTATACAAATTCTTCCTGCATCCAACCCCCAGGCTTTCATAACCTTGGTGATTTTTGAAGTGCCTGTTGCGTGAGCTTATCCCATTGGCTGATGATTGTGGTTTTCAACTTGACAAAGGCCATGTAACTACAAACACATACACATATACATACATCTGGGTAAATTATAATATTTCACTAACCTGAATTAAGGCCATGTGGGGATGATTTCCCTTATTAACCATGATTTGCAGTGAGGTCGCAGTGAGGTCGTTATAATTTACCCAGATAATATGGGTCAAGTTGCTGGCGTTTCATCTGCCTGTCTCTGGCTCTGATCATCTCTGATCTTTAAAGCCAGCTCAGAGCCTTTGTTGAACCAGCCTCCAATCCGGAAAGTCAAGTCATCTAGGTTCTCAAATCTCAGAAGTCATAGTTTAAAGGGAACATTTGTAAACAAATAAACAAATATGTTTTTCTTTAAACGCATGTTATCATGTTTCCCTTCCAAAATCAAGATGCCATCCGTGCATCCATGGTTCCAGCAATTTTTTGCCATGTGATGAATATCTCCAAGTTTTCAGATGTTTTCAGGCTGGGTCGCGACAAGGACCCAGCCAGGATTTTGCAAGTTCCACCAGCCATTGTTTTTTTTGAAATCTTCAGGAAACCCCTAAGATTCATGGTCTCCATTTTCTGACATATTTATACAATTTGGTACATATTTCACCATGGTTTCCATGGTAAAACGATGTTCCCGTCCCACCAATGGATCCAATGGGAGACCCATCACAATCTAGCTATGAAATCAGTATACCCTCTGGTAAACTAACATAACTATGGAACATCACCATTTTTAATGGGAAAATCCACTATTTCTATGGCCATTTTCAATAGTTTTTTGTATGTTTACCAGAGGGTAGCTCCGAAAAAAAAACATGAAACAACTGAGGATGATCCCCCAAAAAGCACAGGCGAATTACCCAAGTCCTAGGCAAATCCGGAGTTGCTTCACTGGCGACGGGCTGCAGATTGGCTTCGAAAATGAAAAAACACCAGGGCTTTTCACACGGAGTTTGAGCATTTTCTGTTCCCAGAGTTTGTCTGTTGTTGGGAGTTTCTATGCACTTTCAGGACTGGATACTCAAGGTCTAATGAGTGTCTTTCTAACATAGCCATGGAAAAAGGCCCATTTATAGATGGTTTACCTATTAAAAATGGTGATTTTCCATGGCAAACTGTTAGTCATAACCAGATGGTATCCATTGCAAAATCCATTTGCTCTGGGGAACTTCAAACGATCAGCAGACGAACGTGTAGGAACGAGGAATGATATATCGGATGTTTGGAGGAATTGCTGAGAAATTTTAGAAAATCACATTGGGAAAAGGCAGGACACCAAAGCGGCACATAATCCATCATAACCTCTAGTGCCCCAGAAGCAAGATCAGCAAGGTGGGATGTCCACCTTTCACCCCCTACTTCTAAAGAACGACAAAATAATTTTGGAACCAAAAACTTATCAATGAACAAAAATGGTAAAATCGTATCTATTGTTAGATTATTTTGTGTGGGTTCCCACGTCAGTTCTTTTGAACAGCGACGGGTTAGACATGTGGAGGCACGGCCAATCCTATAAACCCTTAAAAAGAGGCTTGTGATTCGTTCCAATTTACAGCAAGATGTCAAGGCATAATGATGCAAAACTACTCATCCAACTCTTACCAAGAGGTCACTGCCACCATTGCAGCTGCGAGCGCCGCCTGGTACAAAATCCTTCTGCCTGCGCGGATGTTTTGAGTGTCCCGCCAGGGTAGGACAGCTTATCGGAATCAACTGTCATCTTCCATAAAAACAAAATAAAACAAATAAACATCCAATTATAGAATGAATTAGCTGTTATACTATGTTATAATCATTCATTATCATATGTTCAGTGAAAAAAATGTTTATCATGAATCACTGATGTAGATACATGACCCCAGGTTCAATCCTTTGCATTTAAACTATTGGACCGCCATGGAATCAACATCATACCTAGATATATTCAGTACTTGGAAATCATCTCTGGGATCCACCTTTTTCATGATCCATTTGTGAAAAAAAAGCTGTGAACAGTTGCTGCATGGAGAACTAGCGGGTTGCGCTTGTGTTGCACTTGTCGGGACTTCAAACCATTCAAAGAACATCTGGATTTCAATGACAAGAACTGTGAGAAACACAAAATAAACATATGTAGATTTGGTCTTTTGGGCCCAGAGCAGTCCAGGGCTGAAGTTGTGCCAATTTCCGTGGCGAACCTTAGATCCCCCGCACAACAGAGGACTAATCTTTAGTGCAATGTAGCGGCGTAATGTGAAATTCTGCCGGGTATGGCTTTTGGTTTGGTGTGAGACGACATGTTTCAGCAATATATGTATTATATATATATTATGATTATTGTTATATATACTGTATATATATTATTATTATATTATATTATTGTATTATTATATATATAGATAACAATTATAATATATATATATATATTATATGGGTCAAAACTGATCCCTGAAAACCGACAATTAAAATCGTGCGGCTTATTCATTATTTTTCTGGTAGGATCCAGATTTTTTTGCGGCGAAACTATATTCTAATGTTTCAAAAGTCCCTAAACGTGATATTCTCATATATTCTCATATTCTATGCTTCGAGTATTCGAAGCTATATTCTAATGTTCCCTATGGATCCAAACACTGTCTGAGAAAGTACTTAAGCCTCCAAATTATAGTAAATTATACCCCACACCCTTCCTAAGAAGGTACTTGGATCCATAGGGGTTTAAATTACATGAAAACTCTTCCAATTCCCCCGCAAGGCTTGACCCTTTCCGGTTCAACTCGAATATCCGCAGCCTCTTGCCAGTCGCAGTCCAAAGGTCCTGCAGGCCATCATATTCTCTGGTTGGTGGTTAATATATGATTAATATATATATATATACTGTTAATGAATAGTAATGGTTATTTTATGGTTAATGATTGTTAATTCTGATATTCTCTGGTTGGTGGTTGACCTACCCCTCTGAAAAATGATGGACTTCGTCAGTTGGGATGATTGTTCCATTCCCAACGGTTCTGGAAAAATATATAGAAAAATCATCAAAGTCATGTTCCAAACCACCAAAGAGTTCTCTATGCAAAAAAAACATCAAGAAACGCCGGTAACCGCCGCTACTCCACTTGAAGGCATCCTGACCAGAGAAAAAAAGAGCCAGCCATTAAAGGCGCAAGGGGGCAACTTCTGCCAGAATTTCATGAACGACCCATGTATCCGCTAAAAACTTTGACATGGTGCTGACATATGGACAATTCCATACAATTCCATACACAAATATCATCAAATATCATCAAATATCCACTTACGTGCGTATGATTCCATAGAAACTATGGAGATTCCATGCGGACTGTCCTGGCGCCGCGAGCTTTGGTGCTGCCTATGCTGTGGCAGTCCATTGTGGGGCATAGTGATTTGTTTGGCCGCAAAGTCTTCATGGGAGATCTATGGAGATCTATGGAAACTGCGTCAAACTTGGGGCACCCCAACATGGGATAGCTTCTGACTAATATAGACTATCTCAAAATGATCACGAGGGTTGGCTAAAATCTGATATTATATGGAATGCAATCCCATGACTGTAACATGCTAAACCATGCTAAACCCATATCAAAAACCGGCTGATCTCGCGGTCGGGACAAGGGCTCTGAGGCCCTGGCATATGCCGCACGTGGCCTTAAGCCAATATGGACCCAAAATCCAAGCGCCGGTCACCATCCACATGGCTTGGATTTAAATGGATGATTTGTGGATACAGTCATTAAGGTATTGACACTATTTTCATACATTTAGTGGTCATTTGACTATAACAAACAAAAAACATGATATAATTTGGTTGATCATGTTTGCAAATTATATCTGGACAAATGATAACAATATCTTCTCTTTTGACTATATCAACATGATATATATGGTTGACCTCCATTTGCAAAAATGGGGAGTTAAAACTGGACCAATCCGTCGAATCCAGGCAAGCCTGGTTTTTTACTACTCAGAGTCTCACCCAGTCTCACCGATCCCAACGTCCAATCTCCGGACATATTTGCCCAAGTTTCTACATGTTTCGACCATCTACCTGGATCTACCTCCCTAAAAGAAGGTGATTTCAAATGGGAAATATATATATAATTAGATATATAATGATATGTATATATATATATATATAAAATCCCAACAGCTCCAAACACCTTCGACTGCATGTGTGGATGGTTGTTGTGGTCCAAACACCTCCGATGGCACATGATGTATTTGGAGAAGTCGGGAATATTTAAACAAATTTGTTTTTTTTGAGGCAAAGGAAACATCCATTTATGGCCATTTTCGTAGGAACATGATGATCGACTACTGGATGTGACGGTCAAACCTATCAAACAAAGCCAGAATAAGAATGAGTCCAAGAAGCGGTTTCGTCCAAACTTCCGGAACTTGGCAGCCCTTCTGCTGTAGCCCTTGGAATACCTGGGCCAACGAGTTGGGTGGGATTGGTCTACGTATAAGTAATGCTTTTTTGGGGGGGTTTTCTTGAAATGGTGGATCCCCAAAACCATAGGTTTCAATACTAAGTCATGGTCTAATGATTTGGGGTGTAACTCGGGGTAACCCCATTTTAGGAACCAACCTCCATATAAAATTTAATCATGTGGACGACCCAACAATAAGTTGGGATGATGTAAAATGACCCCCTTGGCTGGTTGGCTAATGAGATGGTTTATCATTGGGTAGCTAACACATTGCACGTGTATATGAATATACATATTCCATACACCTTAGATGCAATGACAATAATGATCGTTAATGATCAATAATTAAAATGATTCGCTAATCTGAAACACAGCAGAACTAAAATTCTGGGATGTTATCCCTACTAATCATAATTCCAGTGACCTCGCGGTGAGGTCGTTATAGTCTATCCAGATACATGTATGACAAACAGTATCTGAAGTTCAATTTGCTGGCAATTATAGTGGAAATAAAAGCAAATTAAGCGTGATTCCAGTTGTTGAATAGGTGATAAACACCAAAACACACGGATGATGTTACCTGTGGTGAGTTTTCACAATAACCTCGTAATGACACGTTGTTTCGTTGGGAATCATTGGGAATAACTACAGGTCAGTAATGATACATTGACCCAAGGGATGCCTAACATCCACTGGTTCTTTTCATCACTTTCCCTGATGGCGAATTTATATGTTGGGGATGTTCACCACGTTCAGACACACTTCACACTGTAGATTGTTTTTCATAATATGTCTCAATACTGTATCTCATCAATATATATATATATATGCTACCCCCCATGATCTACCTAGAAGCATTTTGTATGGGAATTCAGTTTTATGCATATAAAGCGTAACCGGAACAAAAATAACTCACAGAAGGGGCGCTCATGGGGGGCAGGTTTCTGCACTTGGATGTTTCAATATGTTTGGGTTGTAATTCTAATATCTAATGCATTTTTTTCAATGGCACCGACTGATTTAAAACTTTGGTTTGACCACTTCACCCCCTGGTCTGCTTCACCCTATCCTCTGCTTCACCCTGTCATGCAGCCAATAATGCCTACAACCATTCTTGTCTTGGGCCACATCGAGAAAAGCAAACAAAACCTGGAAACCTTTAAAACAAACTCAAGCAAAACCAAAAAAACAAAAAACAAAACTTTTGAGAGAATGCTTGGTTTTGACTCAAAAGATTGTTTTTTTTTGGTGTTCCCTAGGTTTTTTGTTTTGAAATTGGAAAAAAACATTGTTTTGTTTTTCATTCACAAACTTTGGGGGTTGTTTCATTAGGGGGTTTCTTTGCATATATGTGCCCAAATATATACACTAAAGAAATCCTACAGGAAACTAAATTATCCCCATAAAAAACCACTGGAAACCACACAAAACCATCAAATTCCATCAGTCAAGCACCAAGCCAAGCTGGTGATGAACTCAAGCAACGTTTTTTTGCAGAGGCAACTGGTGTCTCAGTGCAAAGAGGAGATCTGGCACCAGCCAAGCTAAAGCAGAGCCACTCACTGTCACCACGTTGGAAAGTTATGGGTTATTTTCATGGGTATGCGTGCCTGTTCAAGTGCCTTTGCATCAGTGAAAAAAAATCACACCCACATACAGCCAGTGAGGTGTCCCAGCATGTTTCTAACCTGGCTTTGACAACTCTTACAAATCCTGCCAGCCACTCACTCTCACACATCCAAGATCCAGATCACAGCCAAGGTCTGTAGGAGAAATATAATAGCCATCGCCAATCTTGCAGATGCTGCCAAATCAGCCAGGAAGTGCAAAAAATAACTGATGTCAAAACTGCACAGCAATACATGTGAAAGATCTGTTGCTTTGCAAGCTCCCAAAGGCACATGCCCAAAGCCTGGGCACTTTGATGCCTCACCTAGCATCTACCTTCACTACAGTAAGACAAAAATCAACACAGCTGCCAGTTCATGGACCCTAGCACAAAGCTAGGGCTAATGCTCCACTTCTGATCTTGAGCTGCCCAAAAATCAGAGGAAGGTAAACAGCCAGCTCATACAGGCAGGCAGAAAGGAAGTTTCTTTTTACAAACGCAAACGCACACTGATACAAAATCAGGTGTCAGGGTTGGTCATCACAGTAAGTGCTGCAGGCACAGACTTGCCAACACCATCACAGGGCTTGGGCATAGTAAACATATTCTTGCATGTCTGCACTCATTCATGAGCATGGCTGGGCACAAGTGCTGAGCACAAGGTGCCGTGACCAGCACAGGTGATTGGCACAGCCAAAAAGGCTGCCCAAGGGAGGGTGGGTGGTAAAGAAAATGAGCTAGCAAGCTAGCCTTAGGGCCAGTGGAATCACTCAGGAGGGGCATGCCAACCAAGTCTATCAGCTTTTGCTTGCCACAGCTCCAAGTAGCACCTGGTGCCACACATATCACACACCAGCAGGTGCAAACTGCAAGGCAGAAGTGAAAACAAGCAAGAAAGGTGGAAAAGGCACAGGAAAGATGTAGCTATTAGGGTGGCCCCCCAAACAGTCAGCAACTGGACAGGCAATAGCCAAGCACACCCTTTTATCCCAAGGATTGTGCTGGTGATTTCAGCTGTCATGTTCACATTCAGCAAAGCCTCTTGCCAGTGTCAGATGTCTTTTCACTTGTCTGGTAAGCTCTTTACAACTGGCACAAGCAATTCGATGACTTCCTCAGGGATTTCACCAGGCACTTGCTCCACCTGCCCACCAATCAGGGGGTTTGTGGCCTTCACCAGCTGCCACTTCCTCCAGCAATGCTCATGGACTTCTGCAAGGGCCTGTTTCCAAGTCCTTCTGGCAGCAAATGCTCTGGTAAAAAACTTTGACTTGAATTCCCCTGGCAAGCCTCTCTCATCAGCAGGGAATCTGGAGCTGAATCTGTGATCCACAAATGAAAGTGCCATTTTGCAGCCTGGTGGTGAAATCATATCAAAAATCTCCTCTGGTGATTTGTGAATCTTTTTGGAGCCCAGCCTGGGGCGCTTGGCACTGTCAGCCTCCTCAGGTTCACCATCTTCAGGTGGTGGTGGTGGCAAGGCACTGTCAGCATCCTCAGGGGCAGCATCTTCAGGTGGTGGTGGTGGCAAGGCACTGTCAGCCTCCTCAGGGGCAGCATCTTCAGGTGGTGGTGGTGGTTGTGGCAAAGCATCCTCAGGTGCAGGATCATGATGGGGTGGTGGTGCAGCTTCCCCCTCTTCCTCATTCACATCGACAGATGCCTTAGCTGGATCTATATCCATATTTGCTTGCTGAGCTTCTTCCTGGGCCTTCTTCACCTCCAATTCCCTGAGCTCACAAGCCCTTCTGACCAAGGTAGCCAAGAGTCCCTTGGCTTTCTCTCTTTTCTTTCCATGCCCCTTCTTTCCCTTTCCCTTTTTTCCTTTCCCCTGGCCCTTTGCCTTTGCTTTTCCTTTGGCCCTAGCCTTGGGCTGTACAGGCCCATCAGCCTGGTTCAACTTTCTCTTCAACTTGCGAGTTCTTTTCTTCTGCTTGTACTCCTTGAGGTCCTGCTGGTTCATATCATCCTGGGCAAGCTCTGACACTACTTCACTCAGGTCAGAGTCAAAGCCATCTTCATCTGGACCACCACCCTCACCAGGAGCCAGATGCTTCCTTGCAAGCTCTTTCCAATTGTCTGGCACAGCCATGTCAATGAGCTGCTCATGCACAGCCTTTTTGCTGAGTTTCCCTTTGGGGAGAGCACCTCCCAAATATTTGATGAGGTCCTTCATCTGGACAAAGGTCAAAGCCAAGCCATGGACCAAAGCTGCAGTGTGGAGCTGCATTGTTAAATGCCCAGGCTTCCACCCTATGGGCCCCCTGGCACCCAACATAACAGGCTCCGCTTCCACTTCCAACCAGTCATCCAAATCCACAATGTGATGCCAGGCCACATTGCACCTCTCAGTTTTGAGGATGTAGGTTCCATTTTCCACAACAACATCCATGCCCAAGAAGGCATATTCACTTGATGCCAGCACCTTGACCAATCTGCTGGTGGATTCCTGTGCCACTATTTCACCTGGCCTGGCCAGCACAGATAGCCACGATGCATTGACATCAACAGTGCTGCTCAAGGTGGTGTCCTCCCAATAACTGAAGAGCCACTGAGAGGCTGCAGCCTGCTGAAAGAGGGATGCAGGGGCAGGCGATGGCCATGTGTGGGCAGCTGTTTTGGGGGCCATCATGAGCTGGACCTGTTCAGGAAGCTTGTGCCCTTTGCTGGTCAACTTGTTGACCAAGCTCTCCCTCCACCTGCCTTGCCAGGGGGTGGCCATTGCCTTATCAGCAGCACTAGCACCAACACAGGGAACCTTCCTTTGCTCCAAAGCTTGGCTTTTCAATGCATTGGCAAAGATCCTGGTGTTGGAGAAGCTTTGGGCCTTGGATGCGCGAAAAAGGTCCCTGCCATGCTGGTGGATATTTTCAACCACTCTGCTGTCCCCCAAGTTCTTGGCAACATTGAGCTGCAGTTTCATTGCCAAACTTTTGGCAGTCCTGAAATTCTTCTGCAACTCATCCTGCTCAAAGGCCATCAAGAGGCACCTGACAAAAGGACTTTTCCTCCAAAAAATGGAAGCCAGGGGCCTGACATCTGCCCCGCCATTCTCAGCTGATTCAGCAGCCAAAATGATTCTGAAGTGCTTGACAGCCAAGTTGTGTGCATCCCTTGCAACCAAAGGGTCAGGAGAAAGCAAGTGGTGGTAAGCTGCTGGTGGCACACAATGCCAAGCTGCTAGGCTGCAGGCCCTTGCTTCCAGCAACTTATTCATTATGTCACAATGCCACACCAAGGCTTTCATGGAGCTGGAACCTTGGGTGAAGATGGCCCAGGTGATTGTCATCTTGAAGGCTGGTGAAGGCCATTTCTGCCAATTCATCACACCAAGCCTTCCTGCTGGAACTGCTGATGTTCCACTCCAGAACCTGTCATGGGGACACAAGGCCTGTGGCACTTGAGGCAAAATGTTTCCATGTGGCTTGGCAAACAGCCATCAGGATGTCCTTGATGCAAATGTTCTTCTCATGAATGAGGGTAGGAGCTAGTTTCCATGTCCCCTTCCTCTTCTTGAGCTCTTGTAACTCTTTTCTGTCATCCCGGTTCCCCTCTGGCTTCTCATCAACCTCTGCTTCAGACCCATTGCCATCCTCAAGGCCCATCCCATCTTCCAAGATCATCCTTGTTGCAAAGAGGTCTCCTGAGAAAAAAGCCATGCTTTCAAACCAAGAGAACCACCTCATCAACTTGATGAGTGGCCCCTTCTGGCTGAAATTTCTGAGGGTGGCCATGGACCTGAAAAGGGCTAAAGCATCCTCCACTGCCCTGGGCTCACCAACCCCCCTCTCAAGGCAAATCAAATGCTGGTATTTCTGCCAAGCAGGCGAAGAAACACCCCTTGCCAGGAGGAAATCTTCAAGCCTTGCTTTTTTCCTGAAATACCAGCTTGATGACCCAAAGGGACCATAGTTCATGTTGGCAACCAGGGTGAGCTCAAGCACACACCTCCATGCCTTGCACTTGGCCTTCTTCATTGCACTCTTCAAATCATTCCAGGCCCTGTGATAGGGATCGAAGGTGGCATGGAGGAGCAGGGCATGAGAACTGTAGGCAACATATGACAATGCTGCCATGTTTGATGGCCCTTGGTCAGATATTGACACAAGGTGTGGCAAGCCACCCAGGTCAATGCCATCAGGAACCTCAGGCACTACAGCCTTGGTTTTCTCATTGAGGATCCAAGCCCTACCATCATCATCAACCATTCTGAGCTCATGAGGTGCCAGCGGATAGCATCTCAAGCCAGGTGGGACTGAGAATGCCCCCAAAGAGATCCCAATGCTCCTCAGTGCTGCTGACAACCCTCTAATTTCCTTGTAGCCATCCATCCTGGTCAGCTTCCTTGACTTGGCAAGTGGAACCAGCTCTGTGCCTAGCTCAGAAAGGACAACAGTGCCAAGTTGCTGGGAAAGAAGGTATGCTGCCTTGTCCTGAGCAGCATCATACACCACACCAAAGAAGGTGTCTTTTCCACCATAGGTGGAGGGGTCCCAGCTTACAGACAGCTGCCTGCAGCCATCAAAAGATTCTGCCAAGGCATGTGTGTGCAGCAAGCAGTCAATGTAATGCTCAAAGGCCATCATCCTGCTGCTGGCACCACCAAGCTCAGTGTGGGTGGCTGCAACCCTTTGCCTGTGCACCTTCTCTTTCCTCAATTTCCACAGCAGGAGTATTTTGTTGATTGGGTCAGCAACTTTTCTGGCTTGCCCAGTCTTGCCCCTCAAAACAGGTAGGGCCTTCAAAGTCTGGTTGCCCAAGTCTGCTGCCATGTTGGTCATCCACAAGGCAATGTGGACAAGGAGCTCTCCCAAGCTGAGCTTTCCAAAGACAAGCCACAGCCTTTGTCCATCCATGGCCAGCCTTGGGTGGCAGTACAGGTAAGCCAGGAAGAAAACCAAGTCTGACAAGGACACATTCTCTGGTGAAGAAGAGATGCATCTGTTCAGCCAGCACCTGGAGCCCAGCTTCTTCCACAGGGTAGTGAGCCCAAGGCTATGGTCCAGCAGTGCCTTCAAGGATGTGGACAAGCCCTGGGGTGAAAACAGAATCTCTTGGCTGACCAGATGCCCTGCTCTTCCCACCATCTGAACCATGACTGGGATGGCTTTGTCAGCATAGGCAAAGCTTTTTTCAACAAGGCTCAGCAGTAAGGATAAAGCTTTGACCTTGTTGATTGCCTTCAAGGATTTGTTCTTCAGCATCCACAGCAATAAGGCCAAGAATCCCCTGCTTTCAAGAGTGTGTGGTGACCCATCATGGTCTTGGGCACTGTCATCACCACCTTGCCCCTTACCTCTGTAGTGCAATTCAGCTCTTGGAACATGGTGTTCATCAAAAGCCAGCAGTATGCTCTCCTTGTTGTCCCTTAGCATCCTTCCAGGCTCTTTGTTGACTTTACAATGCTCATGGACCCTGGCATAAAGCCACTCAACTTTCCCATTCCTGAGGTATGCCCTTTGCCCCAAGTCAGTCAAAGTGGCAACAGGGAATGGCAGCTGGAAACCCTCAAATTCATTTCCAGCTTGCCCAGCCAGTTGCTGTTGGATAGGTTCAGCCACCACAAGCTGCTCCTCTACCATGAAGGGCAGGGAAGGGGTGAAACAAGAAAAGGCGAAAGGGTAGGGAAAGCTTTCTTCCCAACAAGTGTGCAGGCTTTGCCTGGAGCTTGAACCACAGGTTCTCAGGTACAGCACTCACTGGCCTGCCAAACACACATGCCAAATTGGCACCCATGGCTCAAGCAAATCCTAAGCTGGCCAGCATTGGCTGGCATAATATTGGATGAACCTGCATGCCACACTGCATGGAAACTCAAGCACACAGTGGGACCACACCAATGCAAAGCCAAGGTGCAAAAGACACCCCTCAAAAGGGTGCTATATCCTCATCGAATAACAACCAGCCTCAAGGGCACCCAAACAAGCTGGGTCCTAGATTGGGTTTCAGCTTGGGCCACCACAGGCCCACTGGTTCAATAGCATGCAGCTCACTGCATACAAGGTGCCATCCATAGGGGAGTGGCTTCAGCCATCCATTGCACTCCATAAAGGTCAGCCTTTGCAAAATCTGGCAAACAAATCACTTGGAACAGGTAATTTTTTGGTTCCTCTACATAATGGAAGGGATGGTCCTTAGGAGAGAAATTCCTGGGGACCTGTAAGGTTTATGTTCCTTTCAAAAGTGGAAGGGATGTGCCTTAAAAAAAACTTTGGCAAACCAGTAGGTATGGTGCTCATGCAAATCATGGTATGGTTGGGACATACTAATGCAGCAGAAGTACTCCTCAGTGCTGCCACTTTTCAGGGCTGTGCAAGGACAAAGGGCTGCACCTGCACATCACCATCTCTCCAAACTTGCAATTTGGGTCCATTTGGCAAGCCAGCTTGCACAGCCTCAGGCCAACCCACATGATGGACAGCAAGCATGCTTGTTTCCAAAATTCTTTTAATCAAAAACAGGTGACCCCTTGCACCTCATACCATCCATGTTTTCAATCACTCTTCCACATGCAGCCCACCCCATTGACTGAAAAGACAAGAAGCCTTTGGCACCTCATGCACCTGCTGCAGTCAGAGCAGAGGGACTGCCTGTATTGGCTGCACAGGTAACCACCCCTTTTCTTGTGCCTGCACCCTGCAGGCATCAAGCTGGTCTCTGGCAGGCAGTAGCATCCTACTGGAGCAGCTGAATTGTGCCTGTCTTCAGCCCACCCTGCCAGGAGACAGTGCTTCATGACTGAGAACTGGCCACTGCAGAAGTTGATGCATTGGCCTGGGACAAACCCCTTGTCGAACATCATCTTCTCAACCAACCTCTTGGAGGAAGCCCCTGCCCCTGTTCTCTTGCCAAAGTGGGCAATCACCTTGTTGGCATCTCTGATGCTCTTGTCTGGGCCAGTGGTCATCTTCTCCAAGGCATCCTTCTCCAGTGGGGTCAGGCCAGCACTCCTATACCTGACTTCCATCTCATGATCCCATAGCTGATTCCTTTTCTCCTCATCTGCAGCCACCAAGCCAAGGAATGACTCCTCAGAGGTGGCTGCATCATCATCCTTGGGCGACATGGGCTCATCTAGGTATGGGCCCACAGGTGCATCAGCCACATTGTGGAGGAAATCCCATTGGCTGGTCAAAGGGTTCCAAGTCCATTCCTTCTCCCACCCCTGGTAGAAGCCAGAACAGTTGGGAGCAGGAGATTGAATGGCAGAAGGCATGCCCCCTTCTTTTGCACTCATGGACCTGCAGCTGTTTTGTGGCAGCCCCACAGCAGGATTTTCTTAGAAACCCATGGGGTACCATTAGAAACCACACCAAACAACATAAAACCACAAGAAACTGTGCAAAACCACAGAAAACCATGAAAAACCACAGAAAACCACACTTTTCCCAGATTTGGGGAAAGCCTAGCATCCAACTTTTCTAGCACCCCTGGAGCATTAGGATAGGAACAGAATGCTGCCCAATTTTTTACCATGCTGTTTTCCCAGATTTGGGGCAAGCCCTTCACCACCCCACTTTTCTAGCACCCCTTTGGATGTTACCACCTTTAAGCCTTTAATGGGGGCACCAATTTGGATAATGAATTTCCCACATTTGAGGAAGCCAGATACCACATTATATTTGCAGTCCAGGTGCATGGAAAGCCAGCTGCAGCCACAAAGGGGCACTACTGGCTGGCTGAGCACTGAATTTCTGAGGCACTGCAAGTGCTTCATCTGGGCAAAGCAATGGTGCCAATGGATGGGATCAATCAATTAGATTGATTATATAGTTTGGCAAGTTTTGCATCCACAGCAGCAATGGGACCATATGGAATGTGCAGCCTTTTTGTTGCACTCTTGATGCTTCAAGTAGAAAAGGTTTGGCCTACCCTAAAACATGAAACCCCTGATGCTTCCAAGCCTTATATCTGCCACCCTTTTTATAAAGCAGTAACAGCTAAGAATATAAGGGACCTCTTGTTATTTGGCAATGTTCCTGCAATAAGGTATAGGTTTCTTTTTGAATATAAGGTATAAGTGGGTGGCTACCCCATGGCTTGCCACAGCACCCTAAGGCTCCCAAGGCTCAGTGTGACTAGTCAACCTGGTGTACCTCCTGGTTCTTGGGCTTTCCAGCCTTTTCCTGAGCAGTGAGCAGACAAAAGAGGTTGCAAACATATTGCCATCATTGTTGAATGCTGGTGTTCTTGCCAGCTAGAGTGGCATTTAAAATTTCAGACACTGCTGGTATAACCATAATCAAACCCATAATTCTTAGGGCCCTATTTGCTTACAATGCCTATATAACAAATATAATATATATATATATGCTAATTGGTCACATTTATCTGCTTTTATACAGTTCAAAATTCTTGCCACTGCTGTCAGGCCAACCCCAATCCAGCTGCCAAAGTTCAGCATTTTTTGCCCTCTGGGCTTTGGCTTTGGCAAACAGATCTCCTCAGCCAGACAGAAATGCCCACTGCAACTACCAAGCATGCCCAATTTCAACCACCAAAGCATATAGCTTGCTATTATGTATGTGGCTACATTTTTCACCACATTGCTACCACCAAACAATTAAGTTCTTACCACTACAGAAATCAGGTAAGGCACCCCATACAAGCTAAAAACCAAATGGGTTGACAGGCACACACACACACACACACACCACCCCTCAATCAGGCTAGTGGCCAACCTCCTGGCCTGTCTTTGCATCCTCCTTTGTCTTTGCCTCCACCTGTGGACTCTGTTGCTGCCCTCCCCCATTGCCTTGCTGCATCTGTGGCCCCTGCTGCCCACCACCACCCTGCAGTGCTTGGTCATTGCCTTGTTGCATCTGTGGTTGCTGCTGTGGTGGCTGCTGCTGCCCACCCAATGCATGTGGTTGGCCATTGCCTTGTTGCATCTGTGGCTGCTGCTGCCCACCCCCACCCTCCAGTGCTTGGTCATTGCCTTGTTGCATCTGTGGTTGCTGCTGTGGTGGCTGCTGCTGCCCAGCCAAGGCATGTGGTTGGCCATTGCCTTGTTGCATCTGTGGTGGCTGCTGCCCACCCCCACCCTGCAGTGCTTGGTCATTGCCTTGTTGCATCTGTGGTTGCTGCTCTGGTGGCTGCTGCTGCCCAGCCAAGGCATGTGGTTGGCCATTGCCTTGTTGCATCTGTGGTGGCTGCTGCCCACCCCCAGCCTGCAGTGCTTGGTCATTGCCTTGTTGCATCTGTGGTTGCTGCTCTGGTGGCTGCTGCTGCCCAGCCAATGCATGTGGTTGGCCATTGCCTTGTTGCATTTGTGGCTGCTGCTGCCCACCCCCACCCTCCAGTGCTTGGTCATTGCCTTGTTGCATCTGTGGTGGCTGCTGCTGCCCACCCAATGCATGTGGTTGGCCATTGCCTTGTTGCCATCTGTGGCTGCTGCTGCCCACCCCCACCCTGCAGTGCTTGGTTCATTGCCTTGTTGCATCTGTGGTTGCTGCTGTGGTGGCTGCTGCTGCCCAGCCAAGGCATGTGGTTGGCCATTGCCTTGTTGCATCTGTGGCTGCTGCTGCCCACCCCCACCCTGCAGTGCTTGGTCATTGCCTTGTTGCATCTGTGGCTGCTGCTGTGGTGGCTGCTGCTGCCCACCCAATGCATGTGGTTGGCCATTGCCTTGTTGCATCTGTGGCTGCTGCTGCCCACCCCCACCCTGCAGTGCTTGGCCATTGCCTGGTTGCATCTGTGGTGGCTGCTGCTGCCCACCACCACCCTGCAGTGCTTGGTCATTGCCTTGTTGCATCTGTGGTGGCTGCTGTGGTGGCTGCTGCTGCCCACCCAATGCATGTGGTTGGCCATTGCCTTGTTGCACCTGTGGCTGCTGCTGCCCACCCCCACCTTGGAGTGCTTGGTCATTGCCTTGTTGCATCTGTGGCTGCTGCTGCCCACCCCAAGCCTGCAGTGCTTGGTCATTGCCTTGTGGCATGTGTGGTGGCTGCTGCTGCCAAACCAATGCATGTGGTTGGACATTGCTTTGTGGCATGTGTGGTGGCTGCTGCTGCCCAGCTAATGCCTGTTGTTGGCCATTGCCTTGTTGCATCTGTGGCTGCTGCTGCCCACCCCCACCCTGCAGTGCTTGGTCATTGCCTTGTTGCATCTGTGGTTGCTGCTGTGGTGGCTGCTGCTGCCCACCCAATGCATGTGGTTGGCAATTGCCTTGTTGCATCTGTGGCTGCTGCTGCCCACCCCCACCCTGCAGTGCTTGGCCATTGCCTTGTTGCATCTGTGGTGGCTGCTGTGGTGGCTGCTGCTGCCCAGCCAATGCATGTGGTTGGCCATTGCCTTGTTGCATCTGTGGTGGCTGCTGCTGCCCACCCCCACCCTCCAGTGCTTGGTCATTGCCTTGTTGCATCTGTGGTTGCTGCTGTGGTGGCTGCTGCTGCCCAGCCAAGGCATGTGGTTGGCCATTGCCTTGTTGCATCTGTGGCTGCTGCTGCCCACCCCCACCCTGCAGTGCTTGGTCATTGCCTTGTTGCATCTGTGGCTGCTGCTGCCCACCCCAACCCTGCAGTGCTTGGTCATTGCCTTGTGGCATGTGTGGTGGCTGCTGCTGCCAAACCAATGCATGTGGTTGGGCATTGCTTTGTGGCATGTGTGGTGGCTGCTGCTGCCCAGCTAATGCCTGTTGTTGACCTGCATTTCCTTGTGATGTGCATGCTGGCTGGAACTGTGGTCCTTGCTGGTTGTAGTGCCATGCTTGCCACTGTTGCTGTGCTACAGCCATTGCAGGTGCCTGCTGGTGCTGTGTGTGGCTTGGCTGTGTTGGTTGGACAGCCACTTGCTGTGTGTGTGGCTGTGCCTGCTGTGCCCCACCTGTTGAATGCCCCATTGCATGGAGGTAGTTGCTCTCAGTTTGTGCCAGCTGCCTTTGTTCAGGCTGCTGCCTTGGCACTGCTGTGCTTTGTTGGCTCTGCTTGGGCTGCATGAACATCTCCAGTGGCTTCTGGACTTCTTTTTGTGGCCACTTGCTGGGGTCATACATTGACACTGCATGCTTCACACTTCCAGACACCTCTACAGTGACCAAAGGCTCCAAAAACAAACGCACATGCCCCACACCCAGTGCATGAGCAGTATGGTTCAAAACTGTGCTTTGGAAAGAAGCAATGCCAAAAACAGTGCAACACCAGTAGTAAGAATGCAAGTGGCTGGGTTTGACCATACTATACTATATGCCCATGGCCCATAGCATCCCAAGGCTGTAACACCACAACTTGCAGGACAATGATGGTTTTCACACCATGCAGCCATGCAGCCATATGCTGCTCTAAGTAAGTCCTTGCCTGTGAAGCTTCTGAACAGGTTGACTCACCATAGGTTGAAGTTGCTGGAAGGCTGGATTCAAAGCCTTGGGGTTGAACAGTGATGCCTGAACTAGACAGGCCATAGCCCACAAGGAAAAACATTACATTCAATACTTGTCTAGAGCCTAGGGCTGCTGAGCAACCTGTGGCCACAAGTACATCTGGCTTCTGCCCCTCTAAATTGACCAGCTGCTTGTGTTGCCAATGGTCTGGTGGAAGGCCTCAGCAAGTGGGTCTGGGTGGAAGGCCTGTAACAAGTGGGTCTAGGGGATTGGTGTCTAGTTACTTGCCATATTTGCTACAATCAATATATATATATATCAATATATATATATATATACACACATGATTTTTATATACACACACAAAAAACTATACAAAACATATACACATATGTACAAACAAATAAATACAGCATATATAACATGATATAAATATAAATACACATGTAGATGCATAACCATTATATATATATATGTGTGTACATACATATATATATATATACCCACCAGGCCACCCCTGGAACAATCAATGTCTAGAAAGGCCACCCCTTACCAGACCTAGAAAGAAAAAGCAATGAATGCTATTTTGGTTCAACTCCACTTGAGCCAAAATGATAGCATTCATTGGCTCACTTAAAGATGATACATGCACACCCAAGCCTGCCAAACTCTATGCATGGGTATATATATATACAAATATATAGAGCTGGTAATGGTGGCATGATCCTCTGAAGTAAGGCCAGGGTGGTGTGCCAAATTCCCCAAGTCAGCAATAGCCAAGGATGATAAACAATTTACTGCCTGTTGTTGGGTTACCAAGGCAGCAACAAAAATAATAGCCCAAACACCTGCCCCCAAACCCACACACACATGGCCAAGGGCTTCTGATGTCATTCAGCACCCTTTTGGACCAATAGGCACCATCCCCAAGCTCAAGGGCAACCTCAACCTGAGGCCAGGCAGGCAGGTTCATGGTTTGGATGGTTTGGGTGCCAAATTGGTAGAGCCATGGCTCAAATGATATGTGTGTGTACCAACATCAAAATTCTTATTTCCATAATAATACACCAGTAGCAACAGCAGTTCTGAAAGTTCCCAGCCAGCTTTCAGCATGTGAGCCCATTCCCACATGCAGAAGCTCTTGTTTAACAACATTGGAAATGAACACCCCACACCAAGCCCAACTAAACTTTAACTAAACAAGCTGAAGGACAACTTTCCCCCACCAACTTTGCACCCCATCAGCTTTGTCAAAGATCTCTGCAAGCTTCTGGGCAACCCTGAGTGGGACAAGCACATGTGGCCCCACCAAAGTCCACCCATGTCACAAATTGCAACAAACACTAATGGCTTGAGATTGCACCAGGCCCTAAAACCACCCAAGGTTAATAATGGTTCAGAGCCAAGGGTCTCACCAGTCTTGCTGGTTTCAGAGATCTTGGCCATATGGGAACCCTGCCTGTAAATGACACTGATTGGGCCACCTGGTGGTGAAATGACATGCTTCACCTTCCTGGCCACATGCTCCACAGCCAGCTCACCCTCTGGCCTGGGCTGCAACCAAGCAATCCACCAAATGAGGTTTGCAAGCTGCTACAATGTGGGTTGGTTGTGGCTGCTTGTTGGGATGGCATGGCTAATCTATACAGCTATCTTCACACCAAGCCACCCTTTCTCAAACTTGTACTGCAGGTCAGTCTGAGGAGGATCGTCTGGCTGCTCACCCTTGCCCCTGAAGTGCTGCCCAATGTGAGCCCCACATGCAACAACCCACAATCAAAACTGGAAGTCTGGGGGGGTGAGTACCACATGCATGGCATTGCACAACCAAGGCATAGAGAGGCACATGGCAATGCAGCCTAGCTGCTTCCCCTTGCTCTGCTTCTTGAACATATTGTACCAGCCAAGAGAACTGGCATAGGTGTCCAAGTTGCTGAAGTCTTCCTTAGCTGGTGGTGCTTAGCTTGGGTCATTGCAGGTGTGGCCTGCCAGCCCCTCCAACAGAGTATATAACAGTAGGTGGCAGCCTTCTATAGAAAGTACCAAATTTTTGAAAAAAAAACTGACTCTTACTGCTCCTGTGCTGGAAAGTGTCTTCTATTCCACTTTGCCTAGCCCCTTGGCTCTGCTTGTCCAGCCTGGCAGCTGTGTCCACAATGGCCTTCTGCCTTGGCATTGGCAAGCCACTGGTCTGTTTGCAACAACACAGAAGTCAAAACCCAGCAGGGCACACATGGTTGTTGGTACTGAACTGGTGGCACAAAACCAAGTTGCAATTCAGACTTTGTGGAAACAAGAAGGTCCTTCACAGCAGTCTTGGGCCCTAATCCTGTGCATATGAAGTAGAGCTGGCACAGCTCCTTGTCACCCAAGCCAGAAGTTGCACCTGGGCATTGAGGCCATACCATTAGTTGGCTCAATGGCTTTGCCTAGGTAAAAACATCAAAAACTGTGGGCCCAAGACAACAGTGTCCATGAATGACCAGGTGTCAACATGGTTTATTAGGCACCCCAATGCTAATGAAAACTGGCATGGGCATGAAACACCTATAACATTCAATTATGGTTGGTGGGTATGTTCAAATCATTCTGATGTTGCTAGCAAGTAGCTGGGCTGAAATCTGTCTGCATTTATTGCCCTGAGGTGTTTCAACTGTTCACTTCGCTTGATGCAATTCTTCCTGGAGCAGGCTTGTGCACCTTCCCTCTGAAATTCAGGGCCAAGGGAAACCCAGTGCCTTAGATACACAGCTGCTGCAGCCTTGGTTTTTCTTGTGGGTGATGGCCAAGGTGGGTGTGAACCCCACTAGTCATTACTTCAGGCTAGGGGCTGTGGAAGGTTGTCATCACTTTCATCACTGGAACCGCTGTCACTCTTTTTTGCCTTTTTCCCTTTCTTTGACTTCCTCCTTCTGCTGTGATCCTTCTTTGACCTTGGGTTTTGCAGTGATGGGCTATTCTGCTACTTTACTTACATTTCCCCCAAAGAACTACATGACCAGCACACAGACTTCCACCACCATGCAAACATGCATGCCCCTTGAAAGGTTTTTCTCAAGCCACCTTTTCTTGCTCCTTTCTTTTCTCTATTTTTTTTTGCCAGAGGATGAAGACAGAGAGGACTCATCCTCCTGGTCATCTTCTGGTTGTGGTGACTCTTCACCACCATCCCATTCCATGGCAGCAGGGTGTTGCCTCCTGCCATAATATGGCATGCCATAGCCAGGAAACAGGGGAGGCTGACCACCCCATTGAAAGTCAGGAGGCAGTGAGCACTTCCCTGGGACGCCTTTTTTCCTTTTGCTGGGCATGGTGCCCAAGAACTTGGGCCAAAAAGGCCTGCTTTCACTGCAAACAATCAGGTCAAGTGACCATGGGAAAGGCATTTCAAAGCATCAAAAACCATCAAAAACCAAAGAATTCCCTGTCTGTCCCATGCCTGAAGCATCTGTCTATCACAAGGAAACATCTGGTTTTTCTTTGGTTGAAAATCTGGCCAATCTGATTCAAAGAATACCCTAAATAGACCAATCCCCAAAGTCATTGCAAGAGTTTTGTTCTGGATATGATCAATCAAAATGTCAAAAAAAAACAAAAAACACAATGTGTTTTCTTGTTTTTCAGCATTTTAGGTTTGTCTTTTTTTGTTTCTTTGTTTTTCCTTTGTTTTTAATAGGGAATACCAAAAAACAAACTTTTGAGTCAAAACCAAACATTCTCTCAACAGTTTTGTTTTTTTGGGGCTTTTTGGTTTTGCTCCAGTTCTTTGTTTTTTGGGGTTTGTCTATTGATTCACATTGCTGTGATGTTTATGCACTTGAGAATTAGCTGTGCAACGCTTCACATTCCTGTCTGGGTTTGACATATTCAAACAAAGTATATAAGTACCTGGAAACTGACACTTTTGGATACTTTGGGGGGAATGGTGGGGTATTTCTTTGAGAACATGTAACATTGCTTTGTAACATAAATTTTGTAATAGGAGGATGCTATTATAGATGCTGCAGGACTTTGAAAGAATCTGACCTGTAAAAGAAAGTCCTTAATTGGATGCAGTATTTGATTCAAAGAGTACCGGACACATTACCTACAATAGTTGAGGCCAGTGGGGCATGTTGTAAAAGAATGTACTGTTTCTGTGTAGTAGAATGCATCAATAGATGCAGTAGTAGTACTTTGAAAGAGTCTTACCTGTAAAGAAAGTTTTTTAAAAAAATGATGCAGTACTCTTTTGAAAGAGTATCGGACATATTGCATAAGATGGTGGAGCATTTTTAAAGATTGTATTATTTCTTTCAAAGGGATAGATGTAGTAGTACTTTGAACAAGTTTTGCCTTGAAAGAGAGTCTTTGAATGGACGCAGCACTTTTTTGATGTGTATTGTATTCTTAAGCACATGTAGTATCGCAGCATCACTCTTTGCATTGTTCGACTACGAAAAGTATGAGAAAATGGAACATTGCTTTAAACTAGCATACTTTGTAAGACTCTTTCACGGGTGCA
>CAMXCT020000221.1:275000-287172 GCA_947184155.2 Cladocopium goreaui | reverse complement strand
ATATTATCCCACGCCTACCACGCAAAAGCGGCGAAGCCCCAAGGGACGCCAGGACGTACATCCGACCCTTTAGCAGTGCGCATTGTCTCACGCCTGTCACGCAAAAGCAGCGGAGCCCCAAGGGACGCCAGGGCGTACATCAGACCCCTTGGCAATGTACATTGTCCCATGCCTGCCACGTAAAAGACGCAAAGACCCAAAGGACGCCAAGGCATACATCCAACCCCTTAGCAGTGCATATTATCCCACGCCTACCACGCAAAAGCGGCGAAGCCCCAAGGGACGCCAGGACGTACATCCGACCCTTTGGCAGTGCTATGTGTGTGTGAGTAAGTGTGAGTGAGTGTGTGTGTAAGTGTATGTGAGTAAGTAAGTGTGAGTAAATGTGAGTGAGTGTGAGCGAGTGTGAGTAAGTGTGAGTGAGTATGTGTGTGAGTGTGAGTGAGTGTGTGTGTGTGTGTGAGTGTGAATGTAAGTGAGTGTGTGTGTGTGTGAGTGAGTGTGTGTATGTGTGTGTGAGTGTGAGTAAATGTGTGTGTATGAATAAGTATTGAGGAGGGAGGACGGGAAGGAAAAGGAGGAAATACGAATACAGAACTAAAAATAAAAACCCCACACGTCAATATAAAGAAAAAAAAATCAAAAAACAAAAAATATATATAAAAAAAATACAAAAAATATTAATTATTGTATTTTTCCAATAATTATATAATAAATATTCCACAAAGGGTATTATTTTTAAAAACATTATAAATTTATTATCAACCTTTTCGATTTTATAAATTATTAAAAATATTTCAAAAAATATTAAAATTATTTTCCTTTTATTTTATTCTGCCAATATTTCTTTATAAAATAAAAAAAATTATATTTAATCGAACTTCTAAAATTAAAATTCAATACAAAATAATATTATTAGATTAATATCAATACGGCTTACCTTTTATATATTATATATACCTTTAATTTCATTGCATGGCAAAAATATATCGGGAGAGCGGTTAAATGTTTTAGGGGTCGCAGGGTGGGGCCTCGGCTGCCCCGGTATACACAAACCACAAGAAAAGGCACCTTGACACTGCTGCTGGTGCCAGCCATGGAAATACTCTGCTCCAGGAGGCATGTGCGCTCATTCGCACTTGGCGGGCCTGTGCGGCTCTGCGTAGGCGAGCTGAGCTGGAAACTTCGTAGTGGCTGGTGAGCTTCCTTTGCTAAGTTTTCCCTCTGAAAGTCACCACTTGGAATCGGAGCGCGGCAACGGGGATAATTGGTCCTTGTCCTGCTTTTGCTCCATGTTTTTCTTTTGCGCTCTAGTTTGTCACGAGCCGTGCTGGCCACGTTCATCTGTTTGCTGGATCTGTGACGTTTGTCCGTTGGATTTTTTTTTCTGGCTCATTTCCTTGCTCACTTTGCTTGTCCATAGCCAAGCCATGCGATTGGTGAGGCTTGTGTTTGTGACTTGGGCTTTGTATCCAACTGATTGCATAATTTTCCCGCCACAGTCCACGGCCATTTTGTGTGGAGAGAAGCTTTCCTATATACTCTTCTGAGAAGATATAGAAATATTTTTTTATCTTTTCGGTACTGCTTTCAGCAAATCCCCGAGAAATTCATCTTCCAAAAGACCAGAGAATCCCTGGAATCCAGAAAAATTCCCCAGAATGAAATGGTTTGAAACTTTCTTTCCAAAGAAAATCACGGTTTTGAGGGCGTAGCATGTCTGGACAAACCCAAATATCAGATTCTCGTTTTTTTTGCCGTACATCTCATCCCATCAAATACCATGAATGAAACACCCCTGTAAAGATCCCTGCAAAGATTTCCAATTACGATGTACACAAAATACATCCCAAACATTTCTGGGCCCAAAAAAATATCATTTGTATCCCACTATGTCTGTCTATGTCTATCTATGTCCCCATTACGGTTAGTTTATTCCCTACTTTGAAGCAGCGCGAAACCACGAGCTCGGAGATGCCGCGGATTCGCCGTAGGTCGTCAGCGAGCGCTTGATCATCCGCACTGCGCCACATCCTTCAGCACCGATGCAGGGGACCAGGCCGTGGGACTTTGACGAGATCTGGATCGTCAATATGGAGCAATGGTCAAAACACGGAAAACAAATGTACAAATAATGTAAAATAATGTAAATATGTACAAATATGTAAACCCACGGGTTATGGTGATCCATCCCATAATCGGAATCCTTACGGTATATGAACACTCACGGACGAACGCATTCGGCCAAATAATGCTATGAATATGAATAACATGAATAACATTACTGATGATACTGATGCTATCCAATTCTTTCCAAGTCTTTCCATTGCAATTTTGCAAGTTGCTTGGCCGAATCATCTTGGTGGAGCCATCCGCAAATATGTATATGTGTTTTTGTATACATAACTATATAGGTGATTGTAATCCATTATTTAACTGTATTTACATAGACTGAATCTAAAGGGGTAGATCTCATCATCCACCGGGTATACGGAATGTAGACGCCTCACAGACCTGGCAGGCGCAAAGGTCAAGTGTTGGAACTCTTTGACTGGGATCTTTGGCGCATGGGAACTTGACAGATGGGATTTGTTGGAAGTCGTGTATCTCACGTATCTCACGTATCTCACCAACCTTTCATCAGATCGAATCATGTTTTTTCATGCCAACTGGGCCATGACTTTTGCTGGTCGCAGTGCCCGAATCGGCTGAAAACACATTTTTTGAGGCATGCAAGATGGATGGAGCTCATGGGAGCCATGCTTACGGGGATATCGCACGCCCGCAGAAGTAAAGCGGATTCACTCGACAAGCTTGTATTTGAGGCAAAAATGTTGGTTTCCCACAGATTTCTCCTAAAGTCAGGAAATTCATCGTAGCTATAGAAAATCTAGTATGTGTAAGAGATCTTCCCATTAGAACTTCCTGTAAAAAAATTGCCCCTAGCCATGTTTGATGACACTGGGAGGTAAATCAAGCCACATGAAAACCACAACAAACCCTCACAGCCAAGGATGAGCACCGGCAGTGGCGTCGCATTCGCACCAAGCTGAACAACGCCTGGGTTGCGTTGGACTGGGAGCAGCCATTGTTGCGGCCACAAGGAGCCGCTCCGGCGCAACGTGAAATGGGAAGTTTGATTTCTTCCTGTCAAATCGTTTCTTTTGACATCGTCATCGTTGTCATCGTCGTCATCCTGTTCACATCCTTTTTGTTCACGTCCTTTTTTCATTCTCTTGGTTCGACATTTTGAGATCCTGGCACCCTTCGGGAGCTGTGCCATGTTGCGTCAGGAGTGCCATTCTCACAAATACCTTTGGAGCCTTTGTGCCAAGCTGCTCGTGAAGGATGCTGGGCCTATCAGCGGCTGATGTGAACAATGATTAAAGGATCCTCAATTGGAACCAGGGCCATATCGATGTTTTTTCGAGGCTGCAAACAGAATCAAGTCATCTAGGGAGATTCCCGAAAGTGAGAAAGTTGAGGAAGATGGTCCATTTTCAAACTCATTCGTGGCAAAAGTTCTTGGTAGCGTGCAGCCGTATGCGTCGTGAAGCTTCATGGCTTGGAGATATTCCATCCGGACCAAGGATGTGCCCAAGATGTGCATCGTTTCTTGCCCGATACAGCGCCAGAATCCACAGCGCCATTCAATGGCAAAGCACATTGGACCAAACCTAGGATGCTCGGATACTTGTTGTGAATGTCCGTTCGCTGTCTCATTCCTTTAATAGCCCGAGACTGCACTGCAATTTTCCATTGGTTTGTGGTCCTTGTGTTGCACATGCCCCAGGCACCAGCCCTACAGAAAGTGTTATGATGAATGGGAAAACTGTTACATTGTCTCATTATGGCTTCCTCATTGGCCTTATCATAAAGTATGGTTATGTATGGTTTCTATTGTTATTGACCCTGATATCTTCACATATAGGAAGCCTCAGGAAAAAATGATCATCGAAGCCGGAAGCAGTTCACAATTTTTAGAGTTCACTGAGTTCACAGGTTTCATCGCAGATGGCCTCGATGTGGATGTCCGCGACGTCAGTGGCCAGACTCCTTTGATGTTGGCAGCGCAGAAGGACGGCCGCCACGCGGTCCATGGGGTCCACGGGGTCCACGAGGTCCACGGGGTCAACGTCAGTGAGTCATATCACCTTCAAAAATGTTCAAACCGGCCAATTTTGAGCCATGGTCCATCTCTTTTCAGAGTATTTTGCAGGTGTTGACCCCACATTGCGAAAAATTAACCTTCACTCATCATTGCAAGTGCAATAAGGTGCAACATACCAATGTGAGCTTGCCAAAAGTTCAAGCCAACTGCTGAGTAGATTCCAGTTTGATTGCTTTTGAAATCGGGCTGCAAAGTGGCAAAGGAGGGTTGGAGGGGCTTGGTTTGCTGCGTTTTGCTGTTGCTTGGTGGATCGGAAATGAATGAGTCCTGTGGTCAGTTCCAGATCCCAAATCATCATCCATGTGGTGTAAATTTACCAAGATATCCCATATGTTAGTAACTGTTAGTAATTGTAGCAAACGTGGATCTGTGGCTCCTGGAGGGTTAAGCTGGCTCCTGGTCACTCGTTGACAGATCAAATCCAATCCTTTTTTGCAAACGTTTGGTCGGCACATGCACAGTCATAAAACGATTTGCTTCTGAAGATGGAGTCAATTAGCCAGATTTCTTCCGAAAACCCTTAGGGAAACCTGGTTGCTCTGGAAACCACTTTTCAAAATCTGCCAGTTGATACTTTGTAATTTCTTGTAAATAGTCCTCCGTCCAAGCTTGTTGAGCAATGACCGGCAATGACACCATTCACGTGTTTGAACAGCTGAAGCTCTTGTCTTAGCCACAAAGGAAATGTGAATATTGGCCCTTTTGTCATTGCATACATTTGAACTGGCTCCATGTCACTTGAATATGTTGAATATGTTACTTGGATGGTTTTCCAACGAGGTTGGAAGCCAACGCGGATCCGAACCTCTCCATGGAAGTCGAGGACCAGGGACCGCATCACTTTTTGGCACCCCAGGTCCCTAGGCACCGTATGGTACCGTACCCTACTAGGGTTGGAAGCAGCACATCACCAAGATTCCAAGGCTGTGCCAAGGCTGTGCCAAGGCTGTGCCAAGGCTGTGCCAAGGGCTAAAAAATCCCCATGTCCCCCATATATCCTCATATTGGATCAACTGCGGACAGGGCGTGATATTCTTCTAATCTGTCGCCATCAATGGGGATGCCGATTGGCCATTTGGAGTCTTTTTGTTGCCGGATCTTTAAAAATTGGCCGTGACATGCGGTGTGAACCGGGCAAAAATATGGCTTAAACCATTAGAAGGATTATTGGGTGAATATTGTTGAATTGTAAGTTCTTGTGGGTTATATTACGTAGTTATATTTTAGACAAAGAGCAGGAGTGCAGTGTCCTCGCGTGTTGGTTGCTTCATGGCCACTTTTCCCATCGAAGAATCCTGTATCCTGCTGAAAGCGAGCTTGGTTGCAGGGTATCTATGTGAAAAACCATCTACAACCAAAACGTGGCTGGCCATTGGTTCCGAAAAAACAAATCACAGGATAGGCCTTGCTGGCAGGACGCTGTCTCCTTCGACGAGATTGCGCAGCTTGAAGATGAGAAGCGTCGTGCGGTGGAGAACGAGGAAATGCGGCACCGTGTTGCTGTGAAGATAAAGGCTATAGCGGCTATAGTTTCACCTACGAAGAACAGTTATAGTTTATAGTAATCTCCAAAAAGAAAGAAACGCAAAAACTTACTGAAATATTGGAAAACCACACATGCTATGTCTTTTTGGATATTATTGTACGGTTTCAAACCCCAGCCATCTCTTTGTCCAAAATGAGGGGCTTACCCTAACAAAAACGAGGGCACAAGACTAAGAATACGGGGGGATAATGGTATATGCTACGGAGATATTTAATCAAGATGGTATTTTAGCTTGTCCAAGAAGGGTACCTCATTTCATTGCCATTGAATCATGACGATGATTTTGTTTAAACTATTGGATTTTAGGTGTCCAATATTGCTGCTTTTCCGTCAACTTGGGATGATGCAACATGCCGGTTGAATCAAGTTGAACCCACCAACAAGATGATCATGTTCATTGTGATTTGCTCAACAGGAATGCTCACAAGATTTTTCTTGACCCATGGATTCCAGGACATGAGGCTTGATGGGGGACAAAATTGAAGCGGGCCTGGCTTCCGCGCAGGACTTCCAACGAGCACATGACATCAAGGAGCAGTTGGCCAAGCTGCACCTTGGATTTTTCTACTTCTGGCTTCTACTTCTGGCTTCAACGCCAACACCTTCAATGCAAAATTGAAGACAGCTGGCTAGTTTTTGTTATATGCCTGTGGGTTCAAGTTGCCCAACCACTAGTCATGTGGTTGTACCCATGATTCTTCCCCTCGCCAGTTGCTTTGAGGAATGAAAGAAAGACAGCTGAAGTCAAAACTGCCGCTTCTCTTGCAGGCGCTGCTGTGCGGATGGCACGGGGTTGCAGCCTGCCGTGGCTCATGCTGCCCAAAAGATGAATTCACTTGGACCAACAATAAATGCAAGTCTCACTGGGGATGAGAACTTCCCCTATGTTCAGATGCTCCGACAAACCTTCCGTGTTAGAATCCACCGATGGCATCACGCTGAACAGATTCATGCAGGTGATACAGCTGCCAGCGAGCTCTTGACACTTGGTGGAGGTCCCGAGATGCCCAAAAAACAATAGCCAGACAGAACAGTAATTTCTTGGTTTTCACTTGACTTGTCGCAATATTTTGTTTTATTCACAGGACGAGCACCACAGTTAAGAAGACACGAGTGAAATGATGATGATAATATATATATATGTCCATGTATAAATCATATGTTCTTCTCCTTTTACATGCATCTTGGCATATCACAGCTGATTGGTTTCCAAACGTCCGCACGTTTGGCAGATGTCTCAAACAGTCTTAGGACATCTCCACACCAAGGAATTCTCTCCAGAACCCCGAGAGTGGGACCACGCAACTTCTGATCGCCTTCGATGAAATCGCAGCATTGCCAGAGACGCCGGAGGCGCGACGGTCCGCTCAGGTTGACGAGGGTGTTTCATTGGGGGCACACAACTGCTCCACGTTATAGAGAAATCTGCATATATACCAGCTGTGTGCATAGAAATCTGCATATTTGTTTTGATCATTAGTTCCATTCATTGTTCCGTGAGCAGCCTGAAGTGGCACTGGGCCCCCAACTTACAATACTTCGGTATGAAAAGGAGTACAAGTGCTTTCGTGGGTTGTGCGGAGTCTTCCAATCCATGGCAACTTTGTTGTGGTAGCCAACTCCCCGTCAGGCAAAGAGCATCCCACGTCGCGTGCAAGCACTGCAGGCTCAGGCCTGTTTCAATCTGGGATCCACAACAATAGGCCCCAATCATCAAGCACACTTCACTGGGACGAAAGTTTTTCCCATCCGCTTTTCAGAACAAGGCAATGTATATCTCTTTGTGGATCAACGTTGTGATTCTGAGGGCCAGTTCGCGTGGCCTGCGTGGTGGATCGAATTTACTCGTTACTAGTCGTTTTTAATTAAAATTCTTTCAAGGGTTACGAATGTGATGGTTCGTCGTCCACGACCCAAGAAAGAAAAATATGTAGCAACTTCAAAACTTTTGTCCTGGCGGTGTAGTACAGGGCTGTTATTGTGGTGCCCAATCATGGTCACGGCACCTTACTTGGAGGATCATCTCATTTGGTACTGGTTGGTAGAGCCCTTAGCTGGTTTTATCTCATTCATAAGTCGGTTTTAACATGTTTTAACCCCACTTATGAAGTGGGAGAATCCTCCAAGGATGGTGACTATATGTCTGTGGCAGCCGGAGGATCCCCACTACCACGATGCAAGGTGAAGCATCCAGCCAAAGCCACTCCCAACGTCTCCGTGAGCCAAGCTCCAGCAGCGCAGCCAGCGAGAGAGGCAGGTTGCAGGTGTGTTGTGATGGTTGGTAGTCTTATTAGATAGGTGACATTTTTGATCTTGCTTTGGATAATAATCCTTAATGTTTTTGAGATTGGTTGGAACATCTTGAAATTCAACCACAGCAGTGATATTAAAAGACACCCCACATTCACCTAAGCTTGGTCGATCGCTCCCTCCATCACGGGTGCAATGCATGCAATGTATCGGTGTCATGCCCACGGCCTCAGCAAGGACATCACCGTTGAGGATGAAAATGGGGAACCGTGGCTGGAATCTCCCCACAAAGTGGAACCCAAGCTTCTGCAAGGAGTGCTCTTCAGAGTTCAACAGACCGTATCTCGGTGAGAATTCCCTGCATAGCAAAAAGAATTTGCGCAGCAAAATTGTCTTTACCAGTGGCTGCGCATCTTAGAGTGCCCCAGTTTTGTGCTTGAAAGTAGCTCCTCAATCCGATCACAAATCAAGACAAGGCACGAACGTGAAGATGATGTGTGGGTTGCTTTCAGCTAAGGCACCTGTTTTCGAGGAGCCGAAGATGTCAGCGGCCAAATTGGGAAACGTGCGACAGCATCAACTCTTGGAAGTCCTTGGCTACAACTCCACCAGGCTGGGCAAAGAGGCAAAGATAGTTGGAATGTAGAAGGCTCCCTTGTGCGCCAAGCAGCTCTTGATGTGCTATTCTCACTTATGGAATTGAATGCAGGTGCTTTGGTCGTGTTGAAGTCATCACTCCCGAGAAGGTGTTGGAGAAGGGTTGGGTGTTTCTTGGCTGCAAAAGGTAAGTCGGTTGGATATTTTATCAAACGCTGCTCATAAGACCGATCAGACCCCAGCTATTTTCAACATACTGGGGACTGGGATGTCATTGTGATATGTTATATTATATATAATTCTGCCTCTCTTACCTCGCCTATGTTCCTATTAATATTTTGCCTGACATATTGGCTACCATTTCCCTACTTGGTTTTCATTTATTTACCCTTGGAATTTAAATAAGAATAAATTTCTAAATTCGAGAATATTTTGATGGGAAAGTTGGCTCTTGTGTTGTTTATCTGTATTTTGCCCTGAGGGCAGCTGCAGATCGACCGACAACCTCGTAACCTCGCCTCATAGAGGCAACCTGTGCCAGGAATCAAAGGCCTCACCTCGGCGTGTCCCAGTGATCACCACCAAGCTGCTCTTTCTTAGGGACAACGAATGATAACGAAAAGTGTCAAAAAGGGCTTAAAGTTTGTAAATGATCTAAATTTAAATGTATGTAATCAATTGTAATCATGTAAAGACAAACACATCATTTCAACCGGAGCCCAGTCGCTTCTGGTGGGCTGTCAAAGGTCTCTGTCTCCACCTGAATGCGCGAGGTCAGTGCCTTGATGGACCCACAAAATCCATCATGGACCAAAAAACATAAAAAAACAAACCATTTTACTCTTGATAATCCTTACTTGGACCCAGAAGAACTTTCACAGCTTGGAACATGGACTGAAAGGTACAGGGTTTCAAACCTCTTCATAATTTCAGGATTCCAGATGGTAATACCATTTTCCTTTTCCCATGGTCACTTTATGGGGGATCTGGGCATCCTGAATTTTCGGGCCTCTTGCTGTGGTGCCGGCGTAGCCAACGCGGCGCGGGTACGATTCACGTGGCGTAGCACGGGATCTTCGGGCGCAGCATGGGCGTGGGAAGCGCGGGCCCGGTCCCACCAGACCGGCAGCAGGATGTCCTTGTCGGCCACCTTGGAGGAACTGCCAGGGTATGGATGATGATGGCAACGGGATGGGATAATTTATAATGACAATAATGACAATAATGACAATGATGATGCGTCATGTAATGAAAAACACAGCCCGTCTTGGTGTCATTCTTTTTTGGATCAAATCTGAATGACGAAGCCGACTTTCTTATCTGACAAAAAGGTAAGCCAATGGCTACTATAGAGTTTGTCTTTTACACGTCACAAAAATAGGAACAACACCATCAACCTGGTGTTCCAACCCTGACAGTCTCATCTGGGATTTGATTCAAAGAAAACATGGGAAAACCTCGTTTGAACCACTGAAAATAGCATTATCATTGATTTTCATAGTCCATTGTGGTACTCCCTATCAACCAACCAGTAAAATGGGATGGGAAGGTATTTTTATCCATTTTGGCTCATCCTCCACCTTCCGCCTGGCCCTGCCCCATCTCCACCTTCATTGGGAGGTACAAGTTCTGCACCTGCAGCCACATCGTCCCATCCTCGCTGCATCTTTGGGTCCCATGGACCACCTCGAGATGTGAATCATGGCCAAGACATGCCTTCTTCATAGACATTTTAACAAGGGAAGCAAAATAGCATTTATTTTAGATAGGGAGGCAATGATGATCCAGTGGATTTCAGACAAAACCCGTCCGAAGAAGTCCACAAGGGAATGGCCGAACAAGACTCCCTTCCGTAAGCACTTTTTCCCGCACATCTACACTGGTACAAGCCATCCACAAATCTGGGTGCCCGTGACAGATCCGAACTCTGCGATCTTTCCTTGGATTTTGAAAACCAACCCAAAGACGTTCATGGCTCAGCAATTTCTCGAAGGTCTTTTCATTCTTCTCCCTGCGATATTGGAACCCAACTCAAACAACTTCCAAGATTTGCATCATCTGTCTTCCCAATATTGCGAAACTTCAATACCCAAACGCTGAAAAAGACATTCCACGAGCAGTTGGCTGGTTCACAAGTGGGTCCTTGGATACACAAAAAGAACGAATTCTTGGCTGGATCTGATACACAAAAAGGAAGGCCAGAATAACTCATAACCTTGTTTCATATCCCAAAGTATTCACAGTCTATCCAACAAAGTATTCCAGTCATGTTCGGGCTTTTAGGTCCCAGTTCACAGCCAAGCTTCGATCCTTGTCTTTCAAGCTCCTGAGTTGCAAGTTCAGTCACTGCGGCGATGGCACAAGTAGGGCCCTGATGGACTCAGAAATTGGTCATGCTTGGTGTTATATAATTGGTGTTGAGACACCCAATTTCAGCTTGTCTGGAGACAGACTCACACTCGCTAACATCGAAGGTGAAATCAAGTTGATCCTTTCTTTGCTTGCCGCGCTTGAGCTCTCCAATTTTTCGTCATAAACCAATGAAGAGCCACATCAGTGGCAAAGTGGAGCAGCTTTAGTGCTAAGTGCTATCTATGACAGTCTCCTCGGTCCCTTGCAGACAAGGCTCATGCTCTGGCGGTAGGCAATGCCACGAGCATCTGCTTTCCTCAAGCCAGCTGCGAAAATTGACTCAGATTAATTGGATACTGGTGGTCAAGTCATTTGGCACCCAAAATGCGCTTGCTTTATGGAAAGAAATGGCCATGTCCTTCGGTTTCCTTGGCCTTCAATTTTCGTCTGCAACCGCAGGAATCAACATGGAACAACCCCTCCCGCCCATCTTTCTCTTACCACCAGAAAACTTTTTAAACAAATGTGACAGGCACCAACTCAGGGACCAAAGACATGGCTTCACCAAGTTCCACTCGCTGCAAATGTTTAGATGCTGAACCAATGGCTACAGCGGCTACATCCAAAATCGGACCAGTTTCAACTGACTGTTGTCCACCAAAAAGGCCTCAGCTGTGCAAACACTTTGGGTACGAGCATAAGGGGCCAACCCTTTGAGAACGGACACAAACATAGTCTGTTTCAAGAGATTCAAATGCCTTGGATTTGGCGGAAATTCGAGTAAGCCAGTTTCCGGAAATGTGCTTGTCAAATTTGAATCACCCTGTCTCCACACCCATCAAACACAGCGCAACACGATAAACAATGCCTCCTTCAAGTTCGCAGACTTTGGCCCAAGAAAGTGTGCAAATTATTCCAGCTAATACCCACACATGCCCAGTCAGAAATGTGCTCCAGAAAGCACCTTCCATAGGATCCATGAGCGTCTGAATTTGTCTGAAAATATACCACCCCAAAGTCTCACCATCGATTTCTCAACCTCAACCCCTCAACGGTGCGCCGGACCTCTGGTGATCCCTTTGCACCGGCCTTGCCACAGGATCTTCCCAATTTCGCAAGTGTTTCTGAGAACTCTTGTGAAAAAATCACTGTCAAAACAGCAAAATTTCTACTGTGTCATGTCTATCCAAATACTGTGACTTGCTTCGTGATTTCCGCACGCTCTCATCACCAAGCTGCAGGTTTTTTTATGATGG